>JAMKCH010035219.1:0-15874 GCA_023653785.1 Ophioderma brevispina | reverse complement strand
AATGATTTTAGTAGAAAATGCGTGATTTGTTATTGTTTTCTTTTATAGAAAGTTCTTACCTCTTACTTTCATAAGCAGATCACCAAAATGCATGATTAAAACTGCGCAGCAACACCGGTCGGTGTTAATTCCTAACTTTCAATACCAGAAACTAACAACACAAGCTTGACTCCGACCTGGTGTTAAAATTTTAACACCCTTTATGCATTTGATGGAAATTTTTAAATTTATTTATCGGATACAAAAAAAAACGGACGTTAATTTTTTTTCTCGGCTTCATTTTTCGTTGGTTATTTCTTATTTCTTTATTTTGTTTTGTCGCTTAAAACACAGGGAATCACTGGGGTGAAGGCTCAAGTATAACAAATTTGAAGGAATATGCTGAAACTATGATAAAAGAATGGGAAAAAATGGTGACTAACAAAGATGCAGAGGACATGGTTAAGAAGTACACCAAGGACACTGTGTATGTACGCCAAGGAAGTCCACCGGCTTATGGAAGAGAAGGTAGGTTTGTTGTTGGGGGTCTCAGGGTTTTATACCATGCTCGTTCCAGGGGTTCTGAAAGTGACCCCTAACGAGATCGATTTTTAGTGAAAATATACCAATAAAAAAAACAGTTTTTGGTGAAATTATACTAGTTTTCAGTGAAAATATACCCCTTGCGGGACCTGTTCTCAAATTATACGTGAACAGAAGATACACCTTTAAAATAACCAATATATAAGAAAAATGACACTTGTGCTACTGCAAGAAAAATTACGCACTCGGAGTTATTTTGCTGATGTGTTTAGGTTAAAACCCTCATCCATACACGCATGTTGGGTATTTTTTGGCTATTTGAACTTCTGTGTATTGTACAAGTACACTTTACTATGTACACGTATACATTGGTGTAAAGTGTAACCTTTTCAAAAATTGGGTCATGGGGTCATTCCAAGGTCATTTGGAGTCACGTGACTCATTAATATTCATGATTTTCAACTTTTTTTTTAGTTTCTGGCCTGAAAGGTCCCCATGAAAATGTATATTTTTGTTAAAATGACTTCTATTTGATTACATAACTCTTTTTTAAAGTATTTAGTGAAAATTTGACCTTATAAGCTTTCCAAATTATTTTTAAGTAATTTTCCCCTGCGTCAAGTCGAAAGATCATGGTGAATAAAATCATGCATACCAAGACAAATGATTTCATAAATGATTTCAATTATCTCTGACGAATCACTTTACTGACAATTCCAATCATTCAACATCTTTGATGCTCAGTTCTATTAAGTTACCCCCCAGGAGGGAGATTTTTGAGGATCGAATTCTCTTAATTGCACTGAGCGGTTGTAGACCACCTACGAGAACGTTTCGAAGGTTGTATTGGACAAACCAAGAACAAAAAAACCAAACCTTGTTTTGATAATCTTGCTACCGTCAGCGTCCCTATGGAAAACCATGCTTTATTTCTGTCGTACACGACAGAAAATCCTAAACATCATCTTATTACATAAAGACAACGTATTGGGCTTATTCACTTCAGTGATGGTATACTTCCCAATGTGGCAAAAAAAAAACGGGTTCAAAAAAAATGGGCGCGCTTCGTCTGAAATGTCATCGTGTCTCTTTAAAAATACATTTCCTTTTTAGTCAACGCTAATTAATTTACAGTCCCGAAGTGCAAGTATGGAGTCTTGATCTTGATGTTACTTGAGGAGGCTGTGTCTTTGTCTTCATGCGATTGGCTTTCTGTGTGAAATCTAATCATAAGGATTCCAAAAATGTATGTTGTACCAACTACGACCATTGGTTTTGGAGTTATAGGGTAAAAATGACTAAAATTGTAAAAAAAGGTCATCTCATTTGCATCAGCACAGCGGGGTCACATTAAAAGCTAATCTGATTAATATTTTTTAAAATACTTTCACATTATTGCCGAGGTAAGAGGACTCTCTTAAGATAAATAGTTTTGATTTGGTAAATGTTTTACTCTACAGAGATAAGGGTTAAAGAAGGGTCACACCATTTGGATTATGTTGCCCTATGACCTATTTTGTCCGCTAACATGATAACTATGCATTGTAGATGGACATATTCCTTTTTTGACGCATTAACTGGGATCACAACTTCTTTCATACAAAATTGGAGCACCTTCTGATTTTGACCCCTGTACAAATAGAAATTGACCTTTGTCCATTACCATTTTTAGCCATTTTTTACCCTATAACTCCCAAACCTATGGTCATGCATAGGGTAAACTATACATTTTTTGAATCCTTATGACTAGAAGGACAATATGGCATACAATTTCAACATGAGTGGAGCATTTGAAAAGTTTGAACCCCTATGTAACCTGTGTACCACCATTTGAAGAGTACTAACTACCTAGCGTTGATATAGAGGGTCCATACTACTACTAAAAGGTGTTTTAACCTTTCTGTAGTGAGGGATGATATTTGACCTGGGTCCCGTGGTCCTCCTCCTATAGGAGCGATCCCCGGTATTTCGCGCGGAACGAACCAAATATATAAAAACCTTCAATTTGCCGCGTCGCAGTGAGTTTCTTGGAGGGGGTAGCTGCACGGTGATGTCACGCATTAGCATGGGGAGACCCCAATGGCGTAACCAGCTTTTTTTTTCGGGGGGGCACATACATTCCCGGGGGGAAGCATATTTCTTATTATCGTTAGGCCTATGTTGGTTTTTCAACTGTAAATTGGCGCGTGTGCAGAAATTCACCAATTTTTCCGGGGGGCGCGAGATTCCTCACAAGGGGGAAGCCTCCCCCCTGCCCCCCTGGTTTACGGCCACTTGAGCCCTCACGTTCAGCTGCAGGATACAGACTTTGTTGCTTGCCATAATGAAGTTCCCCTCTTGAGTACTCATCTGCACTGTGAGACCTGTTGAAACCTTTAGGTGACGGTGACAACCCATTTGGTAGGCACCCTTTTTTGGAAGATTACAAGGAGTGCCTTCCTCTGTTGAATGTTGGCAACAGACTAATCCTAGTCCACTCAATCTCGGTATGACCTAGACAAATTGCTATATCAGAAGATTTTCTTTGCTGTAACTTTTTTAACAACGCCTCCCAAACAACTATCAAAAAGGAGAAAAAGATGCAATGGCAAGACATGCTAATTTGGCATGAAATCTATGTGCATTTTGTCTATAATTTGGTTATTATTTATATATTAAAAGAGGACGACCCGATTTCGTAAATCGAGTTTTCAATCTTGATAGAATAGTCCTTCACCCCTAAACCCCATCTTTAGAGTTTTTGCGCTGAATATTTCAACCCGTTTTCATGTGAGAGCTAACACATATTTTTCTCTTATCCCTATTTTGTGTAAAATTAAAAAATCGTCCAAATGGGGTACATTTTTCGCTCATAACTTCCAAACCAATATCCCTTTCGCCCTAAGATTTCACAGGGATAATGAGAAAGCTAGTAATTCTTCTTCGAATACCAAAATGTTTGACCACTTCCGTAAAATTTGGGGTAGGGGACGATTCCTATTAGCAATCAGGCCCATGGCCCTTCAACTCTGTGAGTCTTTCTTGCTGTCCAACATAGAAACCCGAGTTACGTGAGATCTCACCTTTTGAGTTGGGGTACCGTGTGGTAGTGCAGATAAGTTTATGATTCTCTTCCTCATTGACAGTCATGTAATTCCATTCCTCTCTTTGGCATTTGATGTAGCTGACTTTATCTGCATCATTCTCAAATGATGCTTATTGTATATCCTTTGCAGCCATATCACATCCCCTTTTAGAGCTGCGTAGTCAAGAGCTGTGAGATGCTGACTTTGGGGACTTCTAGAAATGCTTGACCGCCTTTTTATTGCTGCTGTCCTACTATTTACCAGGCTATTACAATGGACCCCCATTTTCTTCTTTCCCGCTATCCACGTTTATCAACAGTTTTCATGAAAGTGTCAACTTTTTTAAAGAATTTGAAAACACCAATTTCCAAATTTTCGCATCTACGTGCACATTTTTTAACATTTTATCATTTCATGGCCGCAATTTCAAAATTTCACATGGCAATTTGAACTCTGGAAAAGAGGCACTTTCTATTTTTAATACTTCAGGTTTTAACATCATTGGCCCCTTCTTAAGTTTTAATACTGGATGAACCACCCCATTTTTATTCACTTGTGGTAACCGAATGAACCCCTTATTTTTGTGTACATTTCTAATAAAGGAACCTGGGAAAGCACCCTATTTTCACCTGGCCGAGGCACATATACCCCTCCCTTCGCATAGGGAGTGCCGCCCCCTGCAACAGTTGACCCAATGTTTTTGAATAAAATTTATTATTTTGTTAAATTTATAATTTGCTAAATAAAGATCACTCTCCCTCCCCGATTGCAGTCTGACAATCATCTAGAACGCAAAATTAATTTTGGCGGGAAAATTGCGGCCATCTTGAATAATGACCATCACTTTCCACAATTGCAAGTGCTACACACCTTGCAGGCATAGCCATGCAAAACATATTCAAATACTAACAGAAAAAATGGAAAATCTCCCTAACATTTATGAGCCATATACCTTAGTCGAAATATGGGCGTATACGTCCACGTAATATAAATGCAAATTAGCATGTCTTGCCAGGCTTTCCTTTTTCTACCTTTTTGATATGTTGTTTGGCAGATATTTTACTGCTAGTTGCAGCAAGAAAACCTTCTGTAGCAATTTTGTCCAGGTGTACCTAGTATTTTTCATAGATTGAGTGGACTACTTGTGGTATGGGGAGTCAAATGTAATACATGGCTTCTTGAACTTGGATTTCCTTGGAGTGTCGTTCTTATGCTGTTGGTGTTTGCCCGAGTTTTGGGGTTGGTACATTTGTGACACCACTTTGTCTGCACCCACTCAGAATTCAGCAGCCTTTACGGAATAAAGTGCTTGTAATACTGTACTTTATTCCGTAAAGGCTGCTGAATTCGAGTGGGTGCAGACAAAGTGGGGTCACAAAATGTACCAACCACGAGTTTTTGCTGTCCTTTGCCTTTCATTTGTAGGCCTATTTAAGCTCACTCCTTGTCTCTGGTATTTGTCAAAGTGTCATTTATTGTATTCTTGATTGGTAAGGCGACGAAAAAAGAAAACCCTGTTTTACGGGCGAGCGGACCTTTCGAGTAGGGTCGGTCGGCCGGGCGATTTTTTTCTTTTTTTTTTCTTTTCAGGAGCTCAAAATTGGCCTAAAATAGCCCCCAAATCTGAAAAATCTAGAGAAAAACGAAATTTTTTTACAAACAATTTTTCTTTAAAAAATTTGCCAAAATTGATAAATTTGGGCTAAAAACAGACTGATTTTACTTGATGTTTGGAAAAACTAAAAAAAAAATCTGCAAAACTGAAAAATCAGGGTCGGTTGGGCCCGTAAAACAGTTTTTTTTATTTTCGTCGCCTAAGCGACTATTATGGAAAAATGTTGAGATCACAAACGAATGGATTCTACATGGCTTCTGGCCTGAATGAAAGTTGTCGACTTAATCACACACTCTCCAGTGGTGAATTATGCTGTTGATGGTTACCATGATGAGGACCAGCCATCTTGAAGCAATGCCCCGGGGGGCCACTTGTATTTCAAGGTGGATATCATGCTCGTGTATGGCCTCCCAAAACGTACCCTAAGCGCACATTCCACTTGGCAAGAAAAAACACCCTAAGCACATAGTTTGGTTGATTTTGCTACCCTAAACAAGTACTTTGGGTTTGATTTTGCTACCCTTAACAAGTGTTTTGGTTCGAATTTACTATCCTAAACAAGTAATTTGCATGAGAGTTTAAAAATACACCCGTAACAAGTATTTTGACATAAGTTTGCTACCCTATACACGCACGTTCATAAAAATGTACCTTTAACCATGCATACACTAAACATCGGGCTATATGGCCCTGATAAAGGAAATATTTATCACATGATTTCATTGAAGTTTTGGTATTTTATATCAATATGTGCATTATCTTGTGCCTAATAAGTTTACAATTCAAATCCATTACATTTAAATTTTAAGTCTTTTTAAAGTTGTCCTTATTTCTTTGGATTAATGAGTCTTGTCGGATGTCGTAATTATTGGCTGTATTTTTCTGCAAATTCAGCCATTTCATTGAACTAAAACCTGCACTGAATATTCATAAACTTGTTTTGATTGGCATAAATTAGAGACAGACCCTAATTTCGTTTCTACGTACATTATACTTGTAACGATCAGTCACAAAAAGAAATGAAACTCCTAATTATAAAGGCTTTATGTGTTGGAGGAGACGACGACATAGAGAGCTAAAATAAGGCTGAAAATGGTTAAAATCAGTCGGGGAATCTACCATGTGAAATCAGGAGAAAAATTAGACGAAAAATTGTAAAAATTAGACGAACGAAAAGATTGTATTTTTGTGTTATTTTCTTGGGATTTTTTTGCATTTTTGCAAATTCTTACAGTATTCCGGGCAGTATTCTCTAGCATTGAACACGTTATCAATAAGTTCTTGGGTCTTTGCCATGTCAAGAGGACTAATTTTCATGCACTTTCAAAGCAGAGAGAATAACTACCAGCAATTAAAATACATACTGTAAAAGTGGAAATTTTCGCGCTACATAATTTTCGCGCTTTTCGCGCACTTCTGAGCTATCGCGAAATTAAAACCCGCGAAAATGGTTATTTTGTTGTAGGTCTATGTAGGATAGCTGAAAAGAGCGAATTAAACAAACAAGCCAAAAATGTTAAAAATCGCTTGAAAAGCGAAAAATTACACGCGCGAAAATTATTATGGCAGGTTTATAGACGATGCAATAATAAGTTGATTTAGGATTGTCGTTTTAAACGTGTTTTACCAAAAGTCATATTAAATCAAAGCCTTCAAAAACACCTTTTTTAAATATTGATTTGGTAAACTGTTCATTCAGGGCTTTGCATACTATCAGAAAAACGGAAAAATCATCGATTTTTGCATTTTATAAAAAAGTTTAGGTATTCCTAACATACCCAAAAAAGTGTAAGCCCAAAAGGCAAGCCAATAGGAACAAATAGGAAATTTCGTCATACTGTCCGTACGGACACTACTGTAACACGTAATTGAATGGTGAATTATATCTTTGAACGCTGATGTTTCTACCTATTCTGTCAATTTGTCAGTTGGAAAAAAGATAAATTATGTGAATTCTACAGACCTGTCCATCACATTAAGCAACTCTTGCAAGTTTCAATATTTTGACTCTTTCGGTTCGAATCACTGATCTTGTCTTTAACCTTAAAACTGATTGTTTACAAACTCTAACGGGATATGAGTTATAATTCAGCTGTTCGATTTATACTTTCAATTCCGCGATATTAAAAAAATATTAGGGGTTGGTTAATCTTTTCTGGGAATTTAAAACGTTTCTGACGGAAAACTTCTATCTGAAGCATATACACAATTAACAAATAGTTCCAGAGCATTGGTAAACAATACACAATGCTTGAAATTAGATTTCAATGGCTCTAGAAAGTATTTATGGTTACTTTTATTCTTTGTTTTGCTATTTATTACACATTTTTAGGTATTTTAAAACAAAAAACCAATTACTATAGCAATTTGGGACGCCCAATTTGGATCGGGAGCATGGTAATAATATACAAATATGGACTGCTATGAGGGGCATGGTTGAAACTATAGGCCCAAGGTGATCCGATCACCGAGGGCCGATAGTTTCAACCATGCTCCGAATAAAAGCGCAATATTTGTTTTATATACCGAATATATAGATTTTTGTCATCTGATTGGTTAAAAGAACATTCTAAGCCAGGAGGATACTAACCACAGGCCTATATCATGTGTAGCTCAGAGCTGTAGGCCATGTTGTCATGGCATGCATGCATGGTTTAACAATTTTGTTGTGTAACTTAGGGTCCAAAACTTGTCAAGAATTAGCAATCAACCTTTCTTGTGTTGAGGAAGTGAGGTTGGAGTCCAAAACGGATCGCGTATAAATCGACTTTTTGTCATTTTTTGTCGGCAAGATGTGTACAATTTTCCTTGCAGTCCGAATTCAGCAACTTTTACACGGGCTGCAGATGGCCGTCATTGGTGTCAAAATATTTATTAATCCTCGAATTTCACGGTGTATTTTACCTGCCGTTTGGTATGAGCTGTATCTCTGATTCATTTCAGATCTCCATCTACAATAGGCGGAGTCACATATGGAGTCTATGCTATGGTCACAGGTCTAGACTATGGTTTGAGAATCACCGCCATGACCGCTACAAGCATTTCCCTAACAAGATGAAAACACACACACATCACGACTAAATGTGATAATTCCAACTTATATTTCTGTTACAATCACCTATAACACAATGTTGTCTCTTGATTTATGCTGAAATCTTTGGATCTAGGTGCCTATCAACGGTAGAAAATCGTTTGCCAGCGACCTGTCAAACCTGAGTGCCGATGCAATGGGCGCAGCCATTTTAAGTTCTCCAAAAAGCAAAGCGCGACGCGATGGCGCTATGACAGGTCGCTGTCAAACAACATCCGAGGGGATAGGTTTCAAGTACGGCAGTAACACCCCACACCTCAAAGCCACATGATTAGGCTAGGTGATGCTGCGAGTTCAGACATTCCGTACTCTGTTTGTATCCCCAGTTTGTATCGATGTACACTACAGCACAGACTCCCCACATACGAGTAAAAAAAATACGGTCTGCTTATAATTATTCATCTCTTACACCAGCTTCAATATGTACACTCATAATACGGATGAATAGTTCGTACGGACAGTCCTTTATGATGGAAGAGGGTCCAGGGCCAAAGTATATGAACTATGCCCGCTCTTCCAAGGGCATAGTTCATTTTTGGTTCAATTCTTGAAGCTAGTTGAATAAATGCTCCCCTTTTAAACAATCCGATGACAGGGATCTATATATGAGGTATATAATAAACAAACATGCTTGATAAGAGACTAATGGAAGATATCAATACTCAACCGGCGGGCGTTCCTGGCTCTTGCCGGTTCCGCGCGGTTCAATCAATCCACTTGTCTGTTGAAAAATTAATCTGATTTAAGGGTGATAGAGGATCATAAAGCTAACGGGCAGATTTTCTTTATTTTCAGATATATGTTACTTTCATCGGGGTAAATGAAAAATCTGAAATAAAAAATGGGGGTCACCGACTTAGTTTTTGAGGTATGACGTTTTCAAAAATCACATTTTTCGGAAAAATTTGTACAGAGCTCTATGGAAAAATGAGAAAAAAGACGCCATTTTCCTCATAAAAAATAAACTTCTGACGGCCAGATTTGTTATTTTTTAAATTATGTAAAGTCATATATCAGATCTTTATGGGCATCAATAAAAAGAGGTGGTCACCGACTTAGTTTTCTAGAAATCTGCAAATATGTACCAAAAAATACACTTTTTTCATTTTAGTGCGTCTTGGTGAACTGTTGTGGCCGCAGCACTCTTCGCGTACCTACGCGCCGAAACTAGCGCCAGATATACGGTCAGATATACACGCCATAGACAAATAAGAGTGATTATGATAGCATTTACTGTATCGCAATCTATACAAGTGATTTCTATCTAATGTATAAGTGGCATAAACGTCAGAATATAACAAAATTACCATTCCAAACAGGTTTGTGCATCTGCATGCAGGCTAAACATGCTGAACATAAGGTAAATACAGACGTTGTGATCCTACCGAATTTACCTTGCGACTCATGAGATGTAGTTATTTTGGGGTTCTCTCGATATTCTGAAGGTTCAATGTTCCGAAGGTTCGTTTTCCGAACATGCGTTTTTAGCATTCGCTTTTTTAACCTTTAAAAGGTTCGCTATTCCGAAAATAGGGTTCGCCTATTCCTTATATTAAAAATGGTTCACTATTCCGATAACTGGAACGGATCTCTATTCTGAATTTGTAAATGAATCTGCTTTTCCGATAAGAAGGCTTAAAGAAAATTAAGGCTCGTTTTTCCAAGCTAAAGGTTCGCCATTTTGAAACCAGATCCCGGGACCAGATCCCGTTTTCTATATTCCGAATTTCAAAAGGGGTTCGCTATTCCAAACTTTTTAATGAAACAATTGATTTGAAGCAGACAATTAATGATAGGATCAAGTTTTAGTTTCAAGGGTTAGGGTTAGTTTAGGTTCTAGGGTTAAGGTTGCCAAATTTGGTGGTGTCATCACCACCAAAAACAGAGAAATTAGTCTGATGTGAATATTGTCTTTTTTTTTTATCTCAGTTGGGTTTTCTAAAATGTGGGAAAATAATAGTGCAATCGTGGCATCGCCGCATCAAAGTATCTATATACTTCATCATGTTCATGCGGAGTTCTCTCTATATATTTAAAGGTTCATGGTAGTCGAAGGTTCGCTATTCATCACCCTGCAAGTTTGTAGCGAAGATACTTTTTAAGTTGCTGAATGAGGTCTTGAACCTCAAAAATTCGACGACCCTCAATTAAAAATGCGCTTACACTTTTCCCCCGATTTCTCATGGTTCTCCTGAAATATTGGGGTTTTTATGTGGGGTAGAAAGCTGCCTGCGGTATTAGTTTTATTAAGCGAATTTTGTGGAATTACCCGAAAAGCACGAGTGAACAAAAAGGCCTACGAAATAATCCAAAACTAAACGAGAATGCAAAACTGCACAAACGAATGCAAAACTTCACGAACCCACGCGCTAGCGTTAGACGCATCTCAAGAAAATCGACGCACCTATAGCGAGTGCGTAAGTATTCACGCTAAACGATGCGCAGCTGCAAATAGGTGTTGCGTACTGAAAGGACCCTCTATCACCCTTAAGGTGACTGTTAAGTCAGGAACTTAGTCAAATTTCCAGTTTTGATTTTTTTTCATGTTTAATGGCATTAACATGTTTTCTTTCCATATATTTTAACAGAATCTATATATATTGATTTTTCCTCATATTTTGTTCATTGTTACTTTTACTATGTTACGCCTTTATGACCAAAAACAATCACATGGCTGAACTTCAAAAGGGCGGGTATTTCGCGTATTACGCAATTAAGGAAGTCCGTGCTATTCGGCGCGCGCGATGTAATGCGCGCATCAGAAACGCCTTGATGCATCGATTCGATATTGACGCATACCCATGGTAACTTGTATGCAATTGTAAAAATGGTGCCACGTGAGATGCTTTTGCAAACAGAATGGGATTTTAATTCACGATTTGAGCCACATAAATTGTTGAATTTTCGGATCATGTATCCAGATGAAGTAATTTGACCTGGTGCAGAAGCAGGTTTGAAGGAATAAGGGATGAACGCTTTTGTGTTTGTTTTTTAGAATAAGGCTATATTTTGTAGCGAAACGGGACAATATTTGGACAAAATGGCGATTATTGTGTTCACTTTCGGCGATATTCGTGATTTTCGGTTCCCAGTTACTCGTAAATCCATATCAGCAACAGGTAGAAATGACATGCATCGTTCTGGCATATCAAAATCTAGGGTCGGTATTTTTAGTTGTTAATTTTGGTAAATCGTGATTTATGTCAACTTTTGAACAATCTTGGCGTTGTTCCAAATTGATAACAAGCAGGATTTAGCCTTTGGAAATAATTGATAAATTACGGCAGAATTTGAAAAAAGGGGAAATACCGAACCCTAGAACTAGGACTCTGGAAGAAAAGGCACATCTGTTCTAAAATTTCTAATATTTTTGTATAGGGAACCAAAAAAAATGAGTGAAAATCACCATTTTTTATGATTTCTCAAAAAATACGTATTTTGGGGGGAAAGTATCTTAATCATATTTGATTCCTTGATTCATTTCCTTCTCAAATATGTTTCTTTATATATGTTGGAACATCCAATTAAGAAGATACGGCAAAAAACAGTTCCTTGAATTCCTGACTAAAAGCCCCTTAATGATTCATCAGACTCAATGGATTAAATGAACCGCGTGGAACCGCGTAGAACCGGAAAACGCTCGCAGTTTGGGTATTTCGTCCCTGAAGAGTTCTCATGGGTCTAGAATGACATTCCATGGCTTATTCCCCATTTTTTCGCCATTATGAAATTTCCTTAGTTTAACTTTGACAAATCCAACATGGCCTTGCTTTAATTAGTTAATGAAACGTTAATTAATTTTAATTATCATTTGTATTTGATTATAGCATAAGTCTACATGGTTGATACACATACTCAAAAGCAAGTCATCACTATTTAGAAATAATTTTTGTCACTGACCATCCAGTTGGTGCATAGCGGGATCCTAGGGGACGCCACGCTAATTTCTCTGCACGAACTGTAATTTTAAAAAAATCATAAGTTGCACAACTAAAAGTTTTCAATTACAAAAATGGCATGTTCCGTTTATCCTGGGTTCACATGGAATCCTTAAAGGAATGGACAAATTTAAGATGTGGTTTGTGTCAATCTACATGGAGAGATCAGACGCATTCAATAGTTGGGGTGGATGATGACATTTTATTTGTGGTACCATTGATTTATCATAGAGTAATAGAAAAATTCCAGGTGACTGACTGGTGTGAATCTATTCCTGACACGGACCGATAATCAATGTTTATTGCAATTGATGTCCCACAAAGATATGGAGTATGTTTTATCATCTCATTTCTGTGACCTTGTAAGCAGCATAATATAACGTGTAAATCAGGATCTATAGAATCACTAGACAGTCCAGAAGAAAGCGTATAGTACGTAAACGTCCAATTAGTGGCGCTACGTACATATGTGGCGGATAGGTGGGTTCCCACATTCAAGGTCAATTTGTAAAAGGGGAAATACATTATGGAGTTTAACATTTCATCACCATTCACACCCCGGAACAGTTTTATTTTTTACAGGTAAGAAGCTGTTATCTTCACCATACAGAGTTTTAAGGCTTATCAACAAAATTTATGACGATTTTTGATATTGTTTTTTCCAAATAAAGGATATTAATTAATTAAAGAAACCTGGCACTTTTGAAAATAGTGCGCCCTCAAGATTTTTCAAAATCGATATGTTTTGCATGGGTTGTAAGCTTTTAATATACAATGCCCTCACCCGAAATGAGTAAGACACAATCAGCTTCCTTATGGGTGAAACAGAACTATTTTATAATTTTAACGTCGCCGGCGACGTTAAATTCAGCAGACGCGACGAAAATGGGCGGTTGACACAAGAACAACGCACGCCGTATGCATTTTTCCCACACTATGCACCTGTTTGACGTCTATAAACCTTGTGGTTTTAATATCAGTGAGTACGAGTCAAAATCATTCATGTATATACACATTTGTTGATTAAAGTTAATTGAAAACTTAAAGTTTGCCTACAACTTACCTGGATGTCTTTCTTCCTCATATCAATTTCCCTAATCCTGTTTTGGGGTATGTTATTTTTATGTGTAAAAATATAATCGCTTGTTCTTCCATGTCCTAGAGCTATCAGTTTTAGAGCAATTTAAGCAATTTCATATTTTGGTGAAAATGTGCAAGTGCGCTGCCCGCCGCTTTTAAGAAAAGAGATATTCGTCATCATTGGAATTTTTATCAATAATTAAATTTTCGACACATGAATCACATTTTGACACATCGATTTGTTTATATGTTGTTTTGGCCATAGTTCTGATTTGTATCCTTTCTCATCTCAAAACTGAGATCCCGAGAGGATTTTGTAAATTATTTTGCATCTGTTATAATTATCCCCGAGAACCACTTGTTTTACCACATATTTTCCAGAACCTAGCAAGGTTTTTGATACCTTCGAAATGATATTTCAAATCATCACCACTCACACTTTTGAAGACTTCCTTCTGTCCCTTTGTATCGGTAATTTCTCTTGCTAGTCCAAGAAACGGTAATCAGGATTGGTTTGACTCAGGAGTGAGCTCTGGTGGAGGTTACTTACTTTCGACAAGGACATTGGGTGATGGTTACAATATAACCTTTTTAGAAGCTATGAATCATTTAATATACTTCACACACCTTGAGAGTACCACGTCAGTTTGAAATCATAAAGTTGGCATTTTGCCCCACAAGCCACGATCCAGGATGATTCCATTGGCTATAACCCTCGCCCAGCTGCTGAGGCTACCGTCCTAGAAAGGGTGTGGAACATCTCATAAATGTTATTTAAACATCTGAGTTGGTATCAGGCGTATAACTGTGTACTCATCACCCATTACCACCCAATAGTCAAATGTCACAATGACGTTTAATACGGAAACGCAAAATCACCATGCCCAAATAGGCTGATTTTCTTTTCACCATGAAGCTGGTCAGTCCTTTTCCGTATTCCCGTTTTTCCGTACATACAAGCTCATTATCAAATGATGCTTTTTGCAACGATCTACGGAATTCCCCCATTAGGCTAACTACCACCCTCCATTCCTGAAATCTGGGCAAAATCTTCCCTAATTAAATAACAATGATTAGTCGTCTGCCCATAGAAATCAGTTTTTCTTTCTCAATCAGTCGTGCGGTAGACCCATGGAACTTTGCATAAGAGTCTGCACCAATTGTTTTGACGGTTTTTAGGCAGAGGGTGTATTGAGTCATCCCACAATGCACCAGTTTTGGGAAATTTCACCTCATAGGGTCATGTGACCCCCACAAAAATCCCTATGCTTAATACACATCAAAACCCTGACTTTTAACGCTCTTTTTAAGCCCACAAAACGTTAGTACTTAGGGACTTTTCAGCATTATCAGACATGTCTGTGGTTCTATCTTTTGGAACACTTTTTATCCCTAAAGGTCATTACATAGTGGCACGCCGCTTTTGCCGCGCAGCGTCAAGCCGCTTGTGTACGCCGCTTGCAGGATTGAGCTATTTAGTCAAGGGGCGCTATCGCTTAGAACTACTGACGTCCATCGAGCGGCAACCGCTCCAACGTTAAATAAATTCAAGTCAACTCTATGGGTACTGAGTGTCTAGTCTTGTCACAGTCTGCGAAAGATTTATCTAAATTGGTACTACTGCGCGAGAGATTAACGTTATCAATCCTTCATAGCGAATGCATGCAAATGAACTAAACCTCAAATATCTCCGGTAAAACGAAGGGGTTCTAAGGAGATTTTTCATCAGAGGGTCCTTTACTAATGTTTGTTTTAAAAATATTAATCGTAATTTGGGTCGGAACCTATAGAACCTAGCGAGAAAATTGAACGTTTTGTCGGGTACTTCGGTGTCTCGCAAACCCCGGAAAGTAAAACACGCAATCGCTAGGGGCCGCATCTCTTTTTCCCACATGCATTTCCGGTATTATTCCCAGTCTTGAAAATTTTCAAACGCTGACGCCAATTTTTTTTTTTTTTCAATTTTAGAAACATGATATACGTACTTTACCGTACGCCGTAAGTCAACTCAATGGCGATTTGCTGCCTTTGGAAACGGCAGCCCGAAGCGGCAGAGTTGTCGATTTATCGTCTTGACGCTTTGGCCGCTTGGTTCACCGCTAGCGTTCTGACGTGATTGCGTATTGACGCAAAATTTCAATTTCATCATAGCGCGGCAAAGCGGCAAGCGGCATGACACTAGTAAGGCTCTTTAAGTACTGACATGTGGTTTAGTACAGAACATTATCGGCACATTCCAATGCAATGTGGGATGTAATTCAAAACACCCTCTGGTTTTTAGGCACCTTGACATTCTGTTTTCCAAATCCTGATGAGCAAATTAAGCCACCCTTCTTGAGCATATTGAGATAGGGAAGGGGGAAAATACCAGGGTAACTTATCATGTTTCATACAGGACTGAAATGCTCAATGAAGGAACAAAGGTTCACACAATATTTGGGAATCAGCAGGTCTATGTTGCCCTGGACACCATTAATCATCTTGTACAGACTCGCGCGCAAGTCATAAGACTACTGCAAGACTGTGGTAATTGTAACAAGGTAGTAAGTGCAATAGGTGCCGT
>JAMKCH010035218.1:0-15085 GCA_023653785.1 Ophioderma brevispina | reverse complement strand
GAATGTAAATGCAGAATGCAAATCCAGTTTTAGAATGTAAATGAAGTTTGCAGTTTTAAAATGTAAATGCAGTTGAGAATATAAATGCAGTTTTAGAATATAAATGCAGAATGTAAATGCAGTTTTAGAATGTAAATGCAGTTGGAGAATGCAAATGCAGTTTATAGAATGCAAATACAGAATATAAATACAGTTTTAGAATGTAAATGCAGTCTTATGATGTAAATGCAGTTTTAGAATGTAAATGCAGTCTTAGAATGTAAATGCAGTTTTAGAATTTAAATGCAGTTAAAGAAGGTAAACGCAGTAAGTAAATGCAGAATGTAAATGCAGATTTAGAACGTAAATGCAGTTCAAGAATGTAAATGCTGTTTCACAATGTAAAATGCAGTTTTAGAATGTAAATGCAGTTGGAGAATATAAATGCATTTGGAGAACGTAAATGCAGTTGGAAAACTACAAATGCAGTTGGAGAATGTAAATGCAGTTGGAGAATGTAAATGCAGTTGGAGAATGTAAATACAGTTGGAGAATATCGTTTTAGAATGTAAATGCAGTTAGAGAAGTAAAAATGCAGCTGGAGAAGTGCAAATGCAGTTCGAGAATGTAAATGCAGTTGGAGAATGTAAATTAAGTTGGAGAATGTAAATGCAGTTGGAGAATGCAAATGCAGTTGGAGAATATAAATACAGTTTTAGAATGTAAATGTAGTTGGAGAATGTAAATGCAGTTGAAGAATGTAAATGCAGTTGAAGAATGTAAATGCAGTTGGAAAATGTAAATGCAGTTTCACAATGTAAAATGCAGTTTTAGAATGTATATGCAGAATGTCAATTCAGTTTTGGAATGTAAATGCAGTTGAATAATGTAAAATGCAGTTTTAGAATATAAATGCAGTTTTAGAATAAAAACGCAGAATGTAAATGCAGTTTTAGAATGTAAACGCAGTCTTAGAATGGAAATGCAGTTTTAGAATTTAAATGCAGTTAAAGAATGTAAATGCAGTTTTAGAATGCAGACGGAAAATGTAAATGCAGTTGGAGAATGTAAATGAAGATTCAAAATGTAAATGTAAATTAGAATGTAATTCAGAATGTAAATGCAGTCTTAGATTGTAAATGCAATTGGAGAATTGTAAACGCAGTTTTAGAATGTAAATACAGTTTTAGAATGTAAATGCAGTTGGAGAATGTAAATGCAGTTGGAGAATGTAAATGCAGTTGGAGAATGTAATTTCAGAATGTAAATGCAGTTTTACAAGGTAAATGCAGAATGTGAATGCAGATTTAGAATTTAAATGCAGTTGAATGTAAATGCAGTTTCACAATATAAATGCAGTTTTAGAATGTAAATGCAGTTTTACAATGTAAATGCCGTTGGAGAATGTAAATTAAAATGTAAATGCAGCTTTAAAAGGTAAATGCAGAATGTAAATGCAGATTTAGAACGTAAATGCAGTTGAAGAATGTTAATGCAGTTTCAAAATGTAAATGCAGTTTTAGAATGTATATGCAGAATGTAAATTCAGTTTTGGAATGTAAATGCAATTGGAGAATGTAAATGCAGTTGAAGAATGTAAATGCAGTTTTAGAATATAAAGGCAGTTTTAGAAAATAAATGCAGTATGTAAATGTAGTTTTAGAATGTAAATGCAGTTGGAGAATTCAAATGCAGTTCAAGAATGCAAATACAGAATGTAAATACACTTTTAGAATGTAAATGCAGTCTTAGAATTTAAATGCAGTCTTAGAAAGTAAATGCTGTTTTAGAATGTAAATGCAGTTAAAGAATGTAAATGCAGTTTTAGAGTGCAGTTGGAGAATGTAAATGCAGATTTAAAATGTAAATGCAGTTGGTGAATGTAAATGCAGTTTCTAGAATGTAAATACAGAATGTAAATGCAGTTTTAGAATGTATATGCAGAATGTAAATTCAGTTTTGGAATGTAAATGCAATTGGAGAATGTAAATGCAGTTGAAGAATGTAAATGCAGTTTTAGAATATAAAGGCAGTTTTAGAATATAAATACAAAATGTAAATACAGTTTTAGAATGTAAATGCGTCTTAAATGTAAATGCAGTTTTAGAGGGCAGATGGAGAATGTAAATGATGTCGGAGAATGTAAATGGACAAGATTGTAAAATGTAAATGCATTTGCTGAATATAGATGCGTTTCCTAGAAAGTAAGAATACAGAATGTAAAGGCAGTTGGAAAATGGAAATGCAGTTTTAGAATTTAAATGCGAATGTAAATGCATTTGGGAAATGGTAAATGCAGGTGCACAAGTGCCAAATGCAGTTGGAGAATGTAATTGCAGAATGTAAATGCAGATTTAGAAGTAAATGCGTTGGTGGAAAAATATAAATGAGTTTTTCTAGAATGTAAATGCAGAATGCAAATCCAGTTGGAGAATGTAAAAGCAGTTTAGAATTGTAAATGAAGTTGCAGTTTTAAAATGTAAATGCAGTTGAGAATAGAATGCAGTTTTAGAAATAAATGCAGAATGTAAAATGCAGTTTTAGAAGTAAATTGCATTTGGAGAATTGCAAATGCAGTTTAGAATGCAAATACAGAATATAAATACAGTTTAGAATGTAAATGACAAGTCTATATGAGGTTAAATGCAGTTTTAGAATGTAAATGCAGTATTAGAATGTAAATGCAGTTTTAGATTTAAATGCAGTTAAAGAAGGTAAACGCAGTAAGTAAATGCAGAATGTAATGGCAGATTTGAATGTAAATGCAGTTGGTGAATGTAATTACTGTGTCAGAATGTAATGCAGTTGGAGAAGTGCAAATGCAGTTGGAGAATGGAAATGCAGCTGGGAGAATGTAAAGTTAGTTGGAGAATGTTAATTGCGTTGAAGAATGTAAATGCAGTTGATAATGTAAACAGTGGAGAAGTAAATGCAGTTTCAACAATGTAAAATGCAGTTTTAGAAGTGTATATGCAGAATGTAAATTCAGTTTTGGAATGTAAATGCAATTGGAGAATTGAAATCAGGAAGAATGTAAATGCAGTTTTAGAATATAAGGCAGTTTTAGAAAATATAATGCAGAATGGAAAAGTAGTTTTAGAATGTAAATGCAGTTGGAGAATTCAAATGCCGTTTCAAGAAGGCAAATACAGAATGTAAATAAAGGTTTAGAATGTAAATGCAGTCTTAGCATTTAAATACAGTCTTAGAAAGTAAATGCAGTGGAGAATGTAAATGCAGATTTAAAATGTAAATGCAGTTGGTGAATGTTAAATGCAGTTTCTAGAAGGTAAAATACAGAATGTAAATTGCCCGTTTTGAATGTAATATGAAGTTTTAGATGTACTTGCAGTTTTAAAATGTAAATGCGTGGAGAAGTGTAAAGGCAGTTGGAGAAGTAAATACAGTTTTAGAATATAAAGCATTTAGCATATAAAATACAAAATGCTAAATACAGTTTTAGAATGTAAATGCAGTTGGAGAATTCAATGCAGTTTCAAGAATGCAAATTACAGATAGTAATACACTTTTAGATGTAAATGCAGTCTTAGAATTAAATGATAGTTTTAGAAGTAAATGCTGTTTTAGGAATGTAAATGCAGTTAAAGAAGTAAAATGCAGTTTAGAGTGCCAGTTGGAGAAGTAAATGCAGATTTAAAATGTAAATGCAGTTGGGAATGTTAAATGCAGTTTCTAGAATGTAAAACAGAATGTAATTGCAGCTTTAGAATATAAATGAAGTGTAGGATGTAACTGCAGTTTTAGAATGTAAATGCAGTTGAGCATGTAAATGCAGTTGGAGAATGTAAATAAATTTTAGCATATAAATGCAGTTTTGAGAAGATAAATTACCAAAATGTAAATACAGTTTTAGGAATGTAATGCAGTCTTAAATGTAAATGCAGTTTTAGATGCAGATGGAGAATGTAAATGAGTTGAGAATGTATATGCAGCTTTAAATGTAAATGCATTTGTGGAATATAGATGCAGTTTTAGAAGTAAATAAAGAATGTAAATGCAGTGGGAAATGGTAAATGCAGTTTTTAGAATTTAATGCAGAATTGTAAATGCATTGGAGAAGGTAAATGCATTGCCACAGTGCAAATGCAGTTGGAGAAGGTAATGCAGAATGTAATGCAGATTTAGAATGTAAATGCAGTTGGTGAATTAAATGCAGTTTTAGGAATGTAAATACAGAATGAAATCCCAGTTGGAGAATGTAAAAGCATTTTAGAATGTAAATGAGTTTGCAGTTTAAAAGTAAATGCAGTTGAGATATAAATGCAGTTTCGGCATATAAATACAGAATGTAATGCAGTTTTAGAATGAAAATGCAGTTGGAGAAGCAAAAATGCAGTTTATAGAATACAAATACAGAATATAAATACAGTTTGAGAATGTAAATGCAGTCTTATGATGTACATGCAGCTTTGAATGTAAATGCAGTCTAGAATGTAATGCAGTTTTAGAATTTCAATGCAGTTAAAGAAGGTAAATGCAGTAAGTAAATGCAGAATGTAAATGCAGTTTAGAACGTAAATGCAGTTCAAGAATGTAATGGCAGTTCACAATGTAAATGGCCGTTTTAGATAAAGCAGTTGGAGAATGTAAATGCATTTTTGGAGCACGTAAATGCAGTTGGAAAAACTGCAATGCCGTGGAGAATGAAAATGCAGTGGAGAATGTAAATGCATTGGAGAATGTAAATGCAGTTGGAGAATATGTTTTTAGCATGTAAATTCAGTTCGAGAAGTAAAAATGCCAGCTGGAGAAGTGCAAATGCAGTTCGAGAATGTAAAGGCAGGGGGAGAAAGTAAATTAAGTTGGAGAATGTAAATGCAGTGGAGAATGCCAAAGCAGTTGGAGAATAATAAATACAGTTTTAGAATGTAAATGGAGTTGGAGAAGGTATTGCAGTTGAAGAATGTAAATGCCAGTT
Source organism: Ophioderma brevispina (assembly GCA_023653785.1). Taxonomy (NCBI): domain Eukaryota; kingdom Metazoa; phylum Echinodermata; class Ophiuroidea; order Amphilepidida; family Ophiodermatidae; genus Ophioderma; species Ophioderma brevispina. The sequence goes on along the minus strand of JAMKCH010035218.1, from coordinate 10,167 downwards.
GAAGAATGTAAATGCAGTTGGAAAATGTAAATGCAGTCAACAATGTATATAATGCAGTTTCACGAATGTAAATGCAGTTTTAGAATGGATATGCAGAAGGTCAATCAGTTTGGAATTTAAATGCAGTTGAAAATGTAAATGCAGTTTAGAATATAAATGCAGTTTTGAATTAAAAACGCAGCATGTAAAATCAGTTTTAGAATGTAAACGCAGTCTTAGAATGGAAATGCAGTTTTTATATAATTTAATGCAGTTAAGAATTGTAAAATGCAGGTTTTCGAATGCGAGCCGGAAAATGTAAATGCAGTTGGGAATGTAAATGAAGATTTCAAATGTAAATGTAAATTAGAATGTAAATTCAGAATGTAAATTGCGTTTTAGATTGTAAAGGCAATTGGAGAAATTGTAAACGCCAGTTTTAGAATGTAAATTTACAGTTTAGAGTAAATGCAGGTGGAGAATGTAAATGAGTTGGAGAATGTAAAATCAGAAGTAAATGCAGTTTTACAAGGTAAAGCGAAGTGAATGCAGATTAGAATTTAAAGAGGTGAGAATGTAATGCCGTTTCACAATATAAATGCAGTTTTAGAATGTAAATGCAGTTTTTACATGTCAAATGCCGTTGGAGAATGTAAATAAAAATGTAAGGCAGCTTAAAAGGTAAATGCAGAATGCAAATGGAGATTAGAACCGTAAATGCCTTTGAAGAATGTAATGCAGTTTCAAAGTAAAGCAGTTTTAGAATGTAAATGCAGTGGAGAATGTAAATGCATTTGTAGAAGATAAATGCGTTTTACAAGGTAAATGCAGTTAGAGAAGGTAAATACATAATGTAATGATGCAGTTTTAAAATGGTAAATGCGAATGTAAATGCAGATTTAGAATGTAAAATGCAGTTGAAGAATGGAATGCAGTTTCACCATGTAAATGCAGTTTTAGAATGTAAATGCAGTTGGGGAGAATGTAAATGCAGTTGGAGAATATAATTGCAGTTTACATGCAAATGCGGTTTGAGAAGTAAATACGGTGTAGAAACGTAAAAGCAGTTGGAGAACTGCAATGCAGTTGGGGAAGTCAATGACGTGGAGATGTAATATGCCGTTGGAGAATGGTTAAATGCAGTTGGAGATATAAATGACATTTTAAAAGTTAAATGCAGAAGTAAATGTAGAATATAGAACGTAAATTCAGTTGAAGAATGTAAATGCGTTTCACAATGTAAAATGCAGTTTTAGAATGTAAATGACAGTGAGGATGTAAATGCAGTTGGGGAATATAAATACAGTTTTACCAATGTAAATGGAGAAAGTAAAGGCAGTTGGAGAAGATAAATGCAGTTTTAAAAGGTAAATGCATAATGTAAATGCAGATTTAGAACGTAAATGCAGTTGAAGAATGTAAATGCAGTTTCAACAAATGTAAATTCAGGTTTAGAATGTAAATGCAGTTGGTGAATGAAATGCAGTTGGAGAAGTGTATAAATGCAGTTGTAGAAGGTAAATGCAGTTGCAGAATGCGAAATACTGTTGTAGAACGTAAATGGAGTTGGAGAAGTGCAAATGCAGTGGAGATGTAATGCTGTTGGAGAATGTAAACGCAGTTGGAGAATGTAAATGCTTTTGGAGAATGGTAAATGCAGCTGGAGAAGGCAAATGCAGTGGGAGAAGTGTAAATGCATTTGGAGATGTAAACGCAGTTGCCAGCATGTAAATGCAGTTGGAGAATGTAAATGCATTTTAGAATGTAAATGACAGGTTGCAGAATGGAAATTACTGTTGTAGAACGTAAATGGAGTTGGAGAAGTGCAAATGCGTTGCGAGAATGTAAATGTGTGGAGAATTTAAACGCAGTTGGAGAATCTAAATGCTTTTGGAGATGTAAATGCAGATGGAGAAGTGCCAAATGCAGTTGGAGAAGGGAAATTGCATTTTTTTTTTTTTTGGAGAATGTAAAGCAGTGCAGAATGTAAAATGCAGTTGGAGAATATAAAGGCAGTTTAGAATGTAAATGTAGTTGGAGAAGTAAATGCAGTTGAAGAATGTAAATACAGTGAACTGTAAATGCAGTTTCACAATGTAAATGCAAATGTAACTGAATGTTTAATGAACTGCAGTGGAAAATGCAAATGCAGTTTTCGAATGCAAATACAGAATGTAAATACAAGTTTTAGAATGTAAAAGCAGTTTAGAATGAATTCAGTATTAGAATGTAAACGCAGTCTTAGAATATAAACGCAGTTTTAGAATAAAGGGCAGAGTAAATAATGTAAAATGCAGTTTTACAGTGCAGGACGGAGAATGTAATATAGTTGGAGAATGTAAATGCAGATTTAATGTAAATGCCGTTGGTGAATGTAAATGCAGTTTCTAGAATGTAAATACAGAATGTAAATGCATTTTGGAAGTAAATGCAGTTGGGGAATGTAATGCAGTTGACGAATGTAAATGCATTTTAGAATATAAATGGAGTTTTAGAATATAATGCAGAATGTCAATGCAGTTTTAGAATGTAAATGCAGTGGGAGAAGCAATGCAGTGTCTAGAATGTAAATGCAGTTGGGGATGCAAATGCAGTTGTAGAATGCAAATACAGAAGTATATACAGTTTGAATGTAAATGCAGTCGTAAATGTAAATGCAGTCTTAGAGGTAAACGCAGTCTTAGAATGTAAAAGGCGTTTAGAATGTAAATGCAGTGTAGAATGTAAAGCAGTTAAAGATGTAAATGTTAAATTTAGAATTGCAGATGGAGAATGTAAATGTAGTTGGAGAATGTAAAGCAAGATTTAAAATGTAAAGGCTGTGCTGCAATGTAAATGCGTTTCTAGGAATGTAATAAGAATGTAAATGCAGTTTTAGAATGTAAATGAAGTTTAGAATGTAATTGTAGTGTTAGAATGTAAAGGCGTTTCAGAATGGTAAATGCGTTTTAGAATATAAATGCAGTTTAGAATATAAATGCAGAATTGCAAAATGCAATTTTAGAATGTAAATGCAGGTGAGAATGCAAAACAGTTTTCTTTTTTTTTAGAAGCAACTACAGAATGTAAATACAGTTTTAGAATGTAAATGCAGTCTTATAATGTAAAATGCAGTTTTAGAATGTAAAGCAGTCTAGAATGTAATTGCGTTTTAGAATGTAAATACAGTTAAAGAATGTAAATGCATTTGAATGCAGATGGCGAATGTAAATGTAGTGGGAGAATGTAAAATGCAGATTTAAAATGTAAATGCATTTGCTGAATAAAGCAGTTTCTAAAATGTACATACAGAATGAAAATGCAGTGGAGAATGGTAAATGCAATTTTAGAATTAATGCAGTTTTAGAATGTAATTGCAGTTGGAAAAGTAAATGCAGTTTTAGAATTTAAATGCAGATTAATGCATTTGGAGAAGGTAAATGTAGTGTACAAGGCAATGCCGTTGGGAATGTAATGCAAAATGTAAATGCAGTTTTAGAATGTAATGCAGATTTAAAATGTAAATGCAGTTTAGATGTAAATTAAGATGTAAAACAAGTTTAGAATAAATGCAGAATGTAATGCAGTTTTAGATGTAATGCAGTGGCGAATGTAAATTGCAGTTGGAGAATGTAAATGCAGTGGAGAATGTAAGCAGAATGTAAATGCAGGATTTAGAATGTAAATGCAGTTTCTAGAATGTAAATATTAGATGCAAATGCAGTTGGAGAAGTAAATGCAGATTTAAATGAAATGCAGTTGGTGAATGTTAATGCAGTTTCTAGAATGTAAATACAAAATGTAAATGCAGTTTAGATTATAAATGAAGTTTTAGAATGTAATTGCAGTTTTAGCTGTAAATGCAGTTGAAGAATGCAAATGCAGTTTCTAGAATGCAAATACAGATGTAAATAGAGTTTTAGAATGTAAATACAGTCTTATAATGTAAATGGGCAATTTTCGAATGTAAATGCCGTCTTACGAATGTAAATGCAGTTTTAGAATGTAAATACAGTTAAAGAATTAATGTAATTTAGAATGCAGATGGAAATGTAACTGTAGTTGGAGAATTAATCTGTTCTAATGTAAAATTGCAATTTTAGAATGTAAATGCATCCTAGAATGTAAATGCAGTGGAGAATGTAATGCATTGGAGAATTAATGGGGGGGGCAGTTGGAGATGTAATTCAGAATGTAATGCAGATTTAGAATGTAATGCAAGTGTCTAGAATGTAAATACAGAATCCAATGCAGTTGGGAATGTAAATGCAGTTTAATAATGTAAATGCAGGTGGTGAATGTAAATGCAGTTTTTTCTGAATGAAAATAACAAAATTGTAATGCAGTTTTAGATTATAAATGAGTTTTAGAGTAATTGCAGTTTAAGCATTAAAATGCCGTTGGCGATGCAAATGCAGTTTCTAGAATGGCCAAATACAGAATGTAAATAAGTTTAGATGTAATACAGTCCTATAATGTACATGGCATTTTAGAATGTAATGCAGTTCTTAGAATGTAAAATGCAGTTTCAGAATTTAAATACAGTTAAAGAATGTAAATGTAAATTTAGAATGCAGATGGAGAATGTCAATGGTAGTTGGAGAATGTAAATACAGTCTTATAATGAAATGCAATTTTAGAATGTAAATGCAGTTTTAGAATGTAAATGCAGTGGAGAATGTAAATGCAGTTGGAGATGTAACTGCAGTTGGAGAAGTAATGCAGAATTGTGAATGCAGATTTAGAATGGAAATGCAGTTTATAGAATGAAAACAGAAGCAAAATGCAGTTGGAGAATGAAATGCAGATTTAAAATGTAAATGCAGTTGGTGAATGTAAATGCATTTCTAGGAATGAAATACAAAATGTAAAGCAGTATTTTAGATTATAAATGAAGTTTTAGAATGTAATTGCAGTTTTAGAATGTAAATGCAGTTGGGAATTCAAATGCAGTTCAGAATGCAAATACAGAATGTAAAGAGAGTTTTAGATGTAATTACAGTCTTATAGAATGTAATGCAATTTTAGATGTAAATGCAGTCTTAGAATGTAAATGCAGTTTTAGAGGTAAATACAGTAAATAGAAATGTAAATAAATTTAGAATGCAGATGGAGATGTAAATGTAGTTGGAGATGTAATGCAGATTTAAAATGTAAAATGATTGCTGAATGTAAATGCAGTTTCTAGAATGTAAATCAGAATGTAATGCAGTTGGAGAATGTAAATACAAAATGTAAATGAGTGGAGAATGTACATGTAGTTTTAGAATGTAAATACAGTTTTAGAATTTAATTGCAGTTGGAAAATTAACTTGCAGTTTTTAGAATTTAAATGCAGAATGAAATGCATTTGGAGAAGGTAATGCAGTTGTACAAGTGCAAATGGCAGTTGAGAATGTAAATGCCAGTTTTAGAATGTGAATGCAGGTTATAATGTAATTGCAGTTGGAGAATGTAAATGCAGTTTTATAATTTAAATGGCAAGAATGTAATGCAGTTTGAGAATGTATGTGCAGTTGGAAATGTAAATGCAGTTTTAGAATGTAATTGAGTTAGGGAATGTAATGCAGTTTCTAGAATGTAAATACAGAATGTAAATGCAGTTGGAGATGTAAATGCAGTCTTAGATGTAATGCATTTTTAGAATGTAAATACGTTAAAGAATGTACATGCAGTTTTAGAATATAAATGGCAGAATGTAAATGCAGTTCAGAAATATAACTGCAGTTGGAGATTCAATCAGTTTCTAGAATATAATCAGTTGGGGAATTAAAATCATTTTTAGAATGCCAAACAAAGAATGTAAATACAGTTTTTATAATGTAATGCAGTCTTAGATGTAAATGCAGTCTTCGAATGTCAACGCAGTCTTAAAGTAAATGCAGTTAAGAATGTAATGCAGTCTTAGAATGTAAACGCAGTCTTAGAATGTAAATGCAGTTAAAGAATGTAAATGCATTTTTTTTTTTTTTTTTAATTAAAGCAATAAATTTTCAGCTTTGTGCAGTTTTTAGAATTTAATTGCAGTTGGTGAATGTAAATGCATTTTCTATAATTAATCAGAATGTAAATACTTTTGGAATGTAAATGCCGTTGAGAATGGAAATGCAGTTGAAGAATGTAAATGCATTTTTAGCATATTAATGCAGTTTTAGAATATCAATTCAGATGTAAACGCCAGTTTTATAATGTAAATGCAGTTGGAGAATGCAAATGGAGTTTCTAGAATGTAAATGGCGTTGGGGAATGCAAATGCAGTTTCTAGAATGTCAATACAGAATGTAATGCAGTCCTTATAATGTAAACGCAGTCTTAGAATGTAAGTGCATTTTAGAATGTTTTAATACAGTCTTAGAATGTAAATGCAGTTTTAGAGTGCAGTGGAGAATGTAAATACAGTTGGGGAATGTAAATGCAGATTTAAAATGTAATCCTTGGTGAATGTAATGCATTTGTCTAGAAGTAAATACAGACTGTAAATGCAGTTTTGGAATGTAAATGAAGTTTTAGAATGTAATTGTAGTTGTAGAAGTAAATGCAGGTTGGAGAATGTAAATGCAGTTTTAGAATATAAATGCAGGTTTAGAATATAAAGCGGAATGTTAATTGCAGTTTTAGAATGTCAATGCAGTTGGGTTTTCTTTTTTTTTTTTTTTGGGGGGTTTGGTTTTTTTTTTTTGGGCTTTCCTTTGGGGGGGTTTTTGGGGGGTTCCTTTTTTTCTTTTTTTTGGAGAATGCAAAACAGTTTTAAAATGCCAATAAGAATGTTTATACATTTTTCGAATGTATATGCAGTCTATAATGTAAATGCAGTTTTAGAATGTAAATGTAGTTTAGAATGTAAATTGCAGTTTAGATGTAATTACAGTTAAAGAATGTAAATGCAGTGTAGAATGCAGATGGGAGAATGTAAATGTAGTGGAGAATGTAAATGCAGAATTTAAAATGTAAATGCATTTTCTGACTGTTTCAGAATGTAAATAACAGATGTAAATGAAGTTGGAGAATGTAAATTTACAGAATGTAAATGAAGTTGGAAAATGGAAATGGAGTTTTCGCATGTAAATACAGTTTAAGAATTAATTGCAGGTGGAGAATGTAATTGCAGTTTAGAATTTAAATGAAGAATGTAAATGCATTTGGAGAACGTAAATGCAGTGTACAAGTGCAAATGCCGTTGGAGAATGTAATGAAAATGTAAATGCAGGTGTTTTTTTTTTTTTTTTTTATGAATGTAAAACAGATTTCAAAAATGTAAGGCAGTTTAGAATGTAAATCAGAATTTAAAACGCAGTTTTAGAATAAATGCAGAATGTAAATGCAGTTTTAGAATGTAAAAGCAGGTGGAGAATGTAAATGCAATTGGAGAATGTAAATGCAGTTGGAGAATGGAAATGACAGTTGGAGAATCTAAATGTAGTTTTACAATGTAAATGCGGTTGGAGAGACAGAATGTAAAGCGTTTTAGAAGGTAAATGCACAGAATGTAAAGGCGATTAGAATTTAAATGCAGTGGAAGAATGTAAATGCATTTCACAATATAAATCCAGTTTAGAAGTAAATGCAGTTTTACAATGTACATGTAGTTGCGGAATTCAAACAGAATTAAATTGCAGTTTTAAAAGGGTTCATGCAGATGTAATTGCAGATTTAGAACGTAAATGCAGGTGAAGATATAAATGCAGTTTAAAAATGGTAAATGCAGTTTTATGTAACTGCAGTTGAAGAATGTAAATGCAGTTTCACAATGTAAATGCAGGTTTAGAATGTACATGCAGTTGGAGACTGTAAATACGGTTGGAGAATGTAAATGCAGTTGGAGAATGTAAATGCGTTGGAGAATGTAAAGGTGGAGAATGTAAATACAGAATGTTAAATGCAATTTTAGAATATAAATGCGAATGTAATGCAGTGAAGAATGTAAATGCAGTTTTGATGTACATTGCAGTTGAAGAATGCAAATGCAGTTTTAGAATGTAAATGCAGTTGGAAAAGTGCAAATGCCAATTGGAGAATGTAAAGGCAGTGGAAATGTAAAGTGCAGTGGAGAATTTAAAGGCAGTTGGAGAATATAAATGCAATTGTCGAATGTAAATTAAGTTAGGGAAGTATAAAGGCAGTTGGGGAATGTAAATGCCAGTTTTAGAATTTAAATACAGAATGTAATGCAGTTGAGAATGTAAATGGAGTTCGAGAATGTAAATGCAGTTTTAGAATGTAAATTCAGTTGGGGAATGTAAATGCAGTTGTTAGAATGTAAATTCAGAATGCAAATGCAATTGAAGAACGTAAATGCAGTCGGAGAAGTGTTAACGCAGTTTTAGAATGAAATGCAGAATGTAAATGCCAGTTTTAAGAATGTAAATGCAGTTGGAAAATTTAAATACTGTGTACCACGTAAAATGCAGTTGGAGAAGTGCAGATGCGTTTTAGAATATAAATCAGTTGGAGAATGTAAATGCAGTTAGAGGAATATAAATGCAGTTTTACAATGTTAAATGCAGTTGGAGAATGTAAATACAGATGTAAAGCAGTTTTCAACGTAAATGCAGATTGTCAAATGAGATTAGAACGTAATGCGTGAAGAATGTGAATTGCAGTGGTGAAAGTAAATGCAGTGGAGAAGTAAATACAGAATGTAAATGCAGTTTAAAAGGTAAAAGCAGAATGTAAATGCAGATTTAGAACGTAAATGCAGTGAAGAATTGTAATGCAGTTTCACAGTGTAACATGCAGTGTGAATGTAAAGAGTTGAAGAATGTAATGCAGTTTCAGAATCGTAAATGCAGTTGGAGAATGTAAAGCAGTTATAGAATGTAAATTGCAGTTAAGAGTGCAGATGGAAGAATGTTAAATCAGTTGGAGAATGTATTGCAAGATGTCAAGCAGTTGTAGAATTAAATTCAGATTTAAAATTAAATGCAGTTTTGAGAATGTAAAGTCAGAATGTAAAACGCAGTTTTGGGTACTTGCAGACTGTAAATGCGTTTTAAAGGTAAATGCAGTTGGAGAATGAAATGCAGTTGGAGAATGTAAATGCATTTGGAGAATGTAAATTCAGATTAAAATTGTTTTTAACAAGTGCAGTTTTAGAACGTAAATTCAGATGTAAAGCAGTTTTAGAATAAATGCGAATGTAAATGCAGTTTTAGAATGTAAATGCAGGTGGAGGATGGAAATGCCAATTGGAGAAGTTAAATGCAGTTGGAGAATACAAAGGTAGTTGGAGAATATAAATGTAGTTTTACAATGTAAATGCAGTTGGAGAATTACCCAGAATGTAAATGCAGTTTAGAAGGTAAATGCAGAATGTAAAATGCGATTTAGCACTAAATGCTGTGTAAGAATGTAAATGCATTTCACCAATATAATCAAGTGTTTTAGAAGTTAAATTGCAGTTACAATGTAAATGTAGTTGCGGAATGTCAATACAGCATTAAAATTCAGTTCTTAAAAGGTCAATGCAGATGTAATTGCCAGATTAGAACGTAAATGCAGTTGAAGAATATAAATGCAGTTTCAAAATGTAAATGCAGTTTTAGAATGTAAATGCAGTTGAAGCATGTAAATGCAGTTTCCACAATGTAAATGCGTTTTAGAATGTAAAGCGTTGGAGAATGTAAATACAGTTGGAGAAAGTAAATGCAGTTGGAGAATGTAATGCAGTGGGAGAATGTAAATGCAGTTGGAGAATGTAAATACAGAAGTAACATGCACTTTTAGAATATTAAATGCAGAATGTAAATTGCCGTTGAAGACATGTACATGCAGTTTCCTACGAATGTAAATGCAGTTGAAGAATGCAATTGCAGTTTTAGAATGTTAATGCATGTCTGGAAAAGTGCAAAATGCAATTGGAGATGTAAAAATGCAGTTTTGGAGAATGTAAATGCAGTTGCGAATTAATTGCAGTTGGAGAATATAAAGCAATTGTAGTAAGTTTTTTTTCAAATTCAGTTGGGGAATGTAAAGGCAGTTGGGGAATGTAATGCAGTTTTAGAATTTAAATACAGAATGTAAATGCATTTGAGAATGTAAATACAGTTAGAGAATGTAAATTGCAGTTTTAGAATGTAAATTCAGTTGGAATGTAAATGCAGTTGTTAGATGTAAAATTCAGAATGCAAATGCCCCCCCCCCCCCAATTTTAGTCAAGTAAATGCAGTCGAGAGTGTAGAACGCAGTCTTTCGAATGTAAATGCAGAAGAA
>JAMKCH010035217.1:0-15055 GCA_023653785.1 Ophioderma brevispina | reverse complement strand
ACGCATAACAAGTAAGTATGGTTGCCAGTTCCTGGTTTAAAGTCTCGTTTATAGAGTATTATAAAGTGACAGGAGGAGATATTTTTGGATATGAATTTCTCTACAAATTTTCACTGGATCGATTGTAGTTCCCCTACCGAGAACGTTTGGTAGGTTTTATTGGACAAACAGGTGCAAAAAGACACCGCAAACCTGGTTTGACTTGGCCTGCTATCGAAAGCGTTTATAGAGATTTAAAGTGACAGGAGGAGATATTTTTAGGCTATGAATTTCTCTCAAATTTCACTGGATCGGTAGACCCCCTACCGAGAACGTTGGAAGGTTCCATTGGACAAACAGGTGCAAAAGAAAACCGCAAACCAGGTTTTGAACTTGCTTGCTATCGAAAATCGTTCCCCATAGAAACCGTGCTTTGACTTTTCTGTCGTGCACGTCAGAAAAACTACTAAATTATCATCTTGTTACATAAAGACGGCGTACGGTATAGGGCGTAATCACTTCAGGGGGGAGTAATAATGAAAGCATCAAATATGTAAAAAAACCTAAGTTCGATAAACATTGGGGCTTCTTTCTGGAAATTCCTCATGTCTCTTTAAAAAAAAGATGGCTACGTATTGTCATGCGTGAATCGGTGGGGGACGAGGTGGACACACCAGCCTCAGTTTTGGTGGTGGGGGAACACAATATTCAAAAGACCCCCCCCCCCCATGATTCTTCTGAAGGACCAACCGCCCGCCCGCTTACCAATGGTGGATACGGAGCCCGTGCCCTCCCTCATCGAAAAAAAAATCAATGCGACAATGCATTACGTTGGCCAATATATACTATGTAATCATAAACTTTCTAAAATTATGACCTGGGGCCGTTCCCAAAACTCATGCGTAACCAGTGTATTACTGAACTCATTTGCGAAGGTTATACATAGCAGACCTTTTCATACCAAACGCGGTAGTTTTGACTACCACCATGCTCCTGGAGACAGGTCTCCTCCCTAACCTCACAGCCAGCTATTTATTTTTTCTTATCGTTTTGTGACTTAGCATTTTTCCCTCCAACCTGAAAAAATAATGCAATTTTATTTTAAAAGCAGCAAGCCAAGAGTAGCGCGATTTTAGTACCAGAGACCACGTTCTGAGGTACAGCACCTACCCACAAGACCCGCAAGGATTGTTTCCAAAGGTGTAATTTAATCCTGATTTTTTTTTTTTTTATAAACATTTTCGGAATAATCTTCACTTCAATCATTATATGGCAGGACTCCATCTGGAGTATACAGCAAAGCTTGTGCGGTGGGTGGAGGGGTGGTTGCATTCAGTCACTGGAATTGACGTTGTCCTGAAAATGTCAAGACTCTGGATTGAATTATTTCCTCATTCAAACTATTCCACTCAGGTATTGTTCGAGGGAAAAATGATGTTATGCAAGTTCAGTATAGTTTGTGATGTGGTAACTTGGAGTTTTTATGACGGAAACGTAGGGCGGTTCGCTGGTTTTAAGTAGCAATCGCTGGGATATCGATGAAAGATTGTTGTAGATATTATACATGAGAGTAAGTCTGATGTTTTTTCCTCCTTCCTTCAGTGTCTGCCAACCAAGTTCTTCCAGCAGCTTTGTTACAGTTCCTTTTGGTCTCTCATGTTACACTTATATTCTTTTTCAGAGATGTGTTCCCATGCGGCACAGGCTATTCAGGATGTGCCTGACAAGGCTTTGTAGATGTTCAGTTTTTAGGGCATGTTGACAAGTTTCAATTCACCAGACCAAGCATTCTGTGGCTTTTGATTTAAATGATCAACATTGTTACCCAGGCTCAACTGTCTTGTTTGTGCACTCCTAAATAGGGATGCGAATTAACCACACTAAGTTCCTGGTACACAATGAGTAATTCTAATGTTTGCGGGTTGGTTATATACGTGCCATGGAGAGATGCATCACGCAGCATTTCGATGGGATTAAAATTTGCAAATATGCCAGGTGTTTTACCATCTTTAACTCTGTTTCAAAATCATTTGGAAGAGCTCTGGACGGGTGTTTGTAGGTAGATTCCCGGAGTAGATTTCACTGCTATTGTGGTCAGCACCCAATATAATGATCGTCTTTAAATATCCATGGTCCGATCGCTAGTAGCGTCGTCCCCAGGGATCCCAGATTTTACCGAAAATTGTCAACATTTTGATATCAGAAGACAGCTACTGTTTTTTCCATTTACTCTGTGAAATCTTAGGGCTAAATGATGTTTGGTTTGGATGTTATGGGCGAAATGTGCCCCATTTTGGTCGACAAATATTAATATTACACTGTACGTCATGTGAGTGCAACATTTTTGGCCAAATTGAGTTATTTATATTATATGAAAAAGTAGTTCATTACGCATACTTTGATATACATTTCAGATGGCAGTCTCAATTTATTGCAGAGTTATTAAGCTAAATAAACCTATTTAGGTGTAGATACGACTTTGTTGCACTCAAAATTGAATTTCTGTTGAGTGCAACAAAGTCGTAACTGGTAGATACGACTTTGTTGCACGACACAGGAAAAACTAGTATGCAGATACGACATTTTATTTCTTGTACTACCTGTTACTACCTTGTAAATTCAAAAATTCCTAAATCGAAACAAAAATGGGAAAACAAATTGAATGTAAGTTTTCCGGACGCAACTTGGAAAATGTATTGCTTGGTATCTTTTAAATGTACTCTGGATGTAAAACTACGATGGTTTCAGTACAGATTCACGAATAGAATCCTTACAACAAACACCTATATGCATCTAATTGGTAGAAGAAATAATGATTTATGTACTTTCTGCAGTGAAAAATCAGAAACCATTGAACATCTTTTGACAGAGTGCAAATCAGTTAAACCTTTATGGTTAGAACTACAAAATTGGATTCTAAGCAAACTTGGTATTAACGTCAACTTAAGTCAAATTCAAATATTATTTGATGACTAATCATAATTACTACACACAAAATATATATTGAAATCTCTGAGAGGGTGTATGGTTATTTATAGTGAAACTGGAAATGGTAAAACATTCTACTTAATTGCTCCCAGGAAGTTTGTATTCTCTCTGTAATACCCATTCGCCTGGTCTTTGAAAACACAATGTTAAACTTATTTGTTTATTGCAGTTGATGAACTTTAATTAACATGTTAGAAACACTTTAGCTTAAGTGTCACAAAACTCCAGGCATGTGCCCAGTTCGGTCGTTCAGAGGGGGATTACCGATCGCATGCAAAAATGACTCACTCACACGGGCAAAAGTGTGAAAAAGGGGCTGATTTAGCATGATATCTGTATACTTTCCTTGCCGCTTGTTAAAATAAAAAACAGCATGTATGTGGAGAGCTGCCACCATATTGTAATCAACGTGGTTTATGAAGGTCGAGCAAGAAGTGCCCCTTGAAAGCGTCTCAGAAAGAATTTCCTGAACTGCACATCTCCCTGTCATGGGCGGGCATCATACAAACGACTCTCTGAGTTTTCTGGGCTTAGGATCAGACTATGGCGGGGTTAAACCCGTTTAATGGGATCCCAAACCTTCCCCACTTCCCTCAGAGATAAATTTAATTAAACGATCATCAAAGATTGAGCCAATTACTGATTAGCAAACAATTTGGCACACCCCCTGGTGCCATGACATACAGTGTATTTTCATGAGACTCCAGGGCTAGACGAATTAATATAGATTATTAATCGCGTCAGACCCCCCTTATGAAATTGTGTAAATTTTCTGCTTTATTTTTCTAAGAGATAATTCATCACGTCCACCACCCTCCTGATAAAATTTTAAACGACTAATGTTTTCGCTGGATCAAATCCTGTACATAGTGCAATGATATCGACAAATTGCATACTTTTGCAGTTCAAATGAATGTAAAATTTACATAATATTAATGTGTTTAAACAGTTCAGCGCCTTGTCTCTGTTTTGAATGGTAATTAACAAAAATAAAAACCATATTTCTCCTGACCACAAATACACTTTTCATAATGCATTTTTTACATTAAAATCTTTATTTAAAATTTTAAATCTAAGGGCAGTATTCTCACAAAACGAGTTGTTCTAAAATAAACTGGGGTTGGCCTAAACAGTGGTTAGCTCTAATGCAACTGTTTAAAAACCGCAGGTTAATATTCTAACAAGTCGGTCAGCACACAACCACTCTGTATTTCATCGCCCGTCGTAAATATTATCCACCGCAACTTGTTACTGATCTTCGCCTATATCATTACGTGTACGTGAACAATATTTTTATGCAAAAATGCATTCCGTAATGAATGCAACGCATGATATGCCCCGGTGTTAAATTTTAAAGGAATGTCGCGTTACGCAAGAGATTTAGAATTGTGAATGAGGGAGACAAAAACCGGGCTATTAAATGTTTTCTGTTCGTTGTGCCGCACTCGCTATCATTCAATACTAATAACAGATAATAAAACACGAGCATGAAAATAGAAGCAAAGAATAATGGACCCCCCGAGAAGAAATGAAACCGAGGGACTCGGCAAAGAATGATAAGAGAAATAAAGGAGGATATCTGGTATAACCACGAGTATCACATAGAGTGAAAATAATTCAGGCATTGATTGAGGAAAACGTGAAGTTAAACACACGCCTTAAACTACCCCCGGACCAAGTCTAAGTTTAACAAAAACGTTTTAGGCATTGTTTAACGATGTTCGGCTTAAATTTAAACAAGCGTTTTATAAAGTTAACAATGCTTTGAGAATTGCGTTTATTTTTAGCGGGCGTTTAACACTTAAGTGCTAAGGTGTTTTCACTACAAGTTGGGTCCTGGGGGGGGGGGGTTCCATGGACCCCCCCACCCCACGGAACCACTTTCCCGAATGGAATTTTCAAATGAAACTTTTCATACACTTTGAGGGGGCATAAGAACAAGGCCAAAGGTTGCAATATAATAGTTCCGGTTTATCGTCTGGAATTAGGGGCAAATCAGGTTTCGACATGCGGAAAAATCGCTCAAAAAAAGTAGATGATGTTTTCGAGACCCGTTCCACAGCATACACATTGCAAAATCATTTTTGATATTTATCTGCTCTGAAGGACCAATTTAACATATTAACACAAACATACCATTTTGTACATTCGTGTATTTTTAGTGGTGCAGCGTATTTGCCATAGGTTTGATCTAGGCAAAGGCGCGCAGTCGCTCGATCATGGAATCGCTTCTTTCAGAACATAAAGGGTAATTATTTTTTCTGGAGTAGTAATTAATTTTGTTTCATGCCATATGAACTACAATAAGCAGAAAAAATTCTGGCACACAGCGGTTGCTAATTTTATTTTTAAAATCACAATCCCGTTGGTGCCTAAGTGGGGGGTCCTAGGGGACCCAAGCTAATTATCTCATTAACGGGTAGAAATTTTAGTAATGTTTGGTTTTTATGGAAAGAAGCCGCCTCATCAGTTACACAATACAAAAAATTAGAGTTCGAAAATATGTCAGACTGAGAAATCGCCGCCGAGAAAACACAAAAAATCTTGGGTACTATGGACCCCCCCCCTTAGGCACTTAAGTGTTAATTGCGATTTACCAGTGATTAGCGTTAAACATCGTTTGAGAATACGGGGCCTTATGTTTATTTAGCACATGCACGTCTCATCAAGCAGTCACCCTCAATGTTGCGACGTCCAAAGCTTCAGTACACATGAATGACCAGAAGAGCCGAATTTCTGCCCGCGGTGTATCTCCACTCACAGATCGAATTCCTAACTCAACAAAAGTGCATGATTTTAAAAATCAAAATTACACCTTTTCCAAAAAAATATCACTTCATACATAAATTTCCACAAATTTTAATTATATTGATACATCAAAATTAACCAATTCATATGGTATCTTTTTAATAACCTTCTTTAAAATCCAAACAACATTCTGAACTGTATCCGGACATCATTGGAGTATCTGACCAATGTTTGTTTTGGCAGGCCCCCTTCTAAATGAAGCAGCGAAAATGAGATATGAGTCGCCTCTACTGATACTCCAACTGAACCAAAACAAAAATTAAACACTTAGTTGGAAATCTGCCTAATTTAATTTCAGGCAAGAATGTTTTAATTACAAACATGCAAAACGTTGCGATTCCAAAAAACACAAACGTTTTTATCAATTCTGCATAAATTGCTGTCATGCAGAAGTGGTCATGATTTTACCTATTTTTTTTTTAAATCTGTGGGTTGCAAACTTTTTAGCGTCTATAATTTGCCAAACATTTTCTGGACTACATTTTCTTCAAAAGAAAAACAATCAAAATTACAATGTTTCAGTCCACGACCGAACTCTCACTTCAGTCTTATGTCACAATTTCTGCTTCTATTAAAGCAAAAAAATACTGATTCCAACGATCTAGTCGCCCAAAATATCCAAAAAAATAGCAATACTATATTTCAGGTTTATCCATAAAAAAAACTACCATAATCAGTCGGTTGTCAAAGCATACAATGTACCTTGGCGTAAGATCTCTTTTTTCTGAATAAAAAACCAGAGTTTCCAACGCCAGCCTCACTCTGCGTTACATCCAAAATTTCGCATATGCCAACGACGAGAGAATGAATTCACCATATCCGGGTCCATGGCAAGTAAATTGGATAATATTCAATTTATAATCTAAACTTAAAGGCATGCATTCCATAAAAAACAACCTCTAATTAATTAAAATAATAAAATAAGAAAACATTAAAAAAAGGAAAAAAATGGCAAACTTTTAAAAATCAAACCCACGGACACCATCATTCTAACGGCGCATATTAAGTAGAGGGATATGACAACCAGGTCCTAATTTTTAACACAACCTTGAAAAAATTCTATAAAAGGTCTCTTTGATATTCTGGTAGGCCTAATATGAATATTACCAAAAAAATTGTCCGGCTTTAGTTGCGTGGGTCAGATATTCAAGGTCAAAGGTCAACGACCCTTTTCCTTATTACGGCTATATGGTTTATCACTGTTCACTTGTCGGGATTGGCCTAGAAGCAAAAAAAAAGATGGGTGTCTATTATACCCATGTTTGGGGATAATATAAACACAATAAAAAACAGGCTTCGGCTTACAAAAATGAAGTCATTCAGTCTCTTTCCGCATAGAAAGCATTTTATCAACATTTTTCCACGTTTTCTCAACTTAAATTAGTCAATTCGTCAGTCTCTAAAAATACAATTAAGTTAAACCAAAACATTGACCACTAATCTATAATGAAAACAGCCAACCAAAATACTATTGTAAAATCAGTGGTAATCGATGATAACTAATTTTAACATTCTTGGACAACATATTTCATTTGGACCACAATCAGAAGCCTCATTAACCACTGTTGATGAAACTAAGCCAACTCTGATTTGCCCTTGTTCCACCAAATGATTTTCTCCAAAAATAAAACAAAACCCCAAACAACCTTCTGAGGGTGGGAAAATAACCAAATTGAGGGCAGCACCATTAATAGTAGAGGGCTTTTAATGTGACACATGTTCTATGTAACCCGAACAAATTCTAATAAAAGGACTTTATTCTGGTTGGCCTTATACTAATAATTATGGAAAATTTGTCCGGCCTCAAGTTGCTGCGTTGGTCAGATATTTAAGGTCAAAGGCCAATGACTTTATACAGCATGTGAGGGCAAATCTGCTCAGCCAATATGGCCCTAGAAGCCAAAAAGGTGTTGTTGTCTAGACCCATGTTTTGGGGGGTCAAAAAAAAACAAAAACATTAGTTTTAGCTTACACGTGACAACATCATTGCTTTCACAAATAGAAAGCACTTTTAATCCAAATTTACCTAGAAATTTAGTTGAACTCACAATAGAAAAGTTTTTAAAAATATACAAATATTAAACAAAACAACAAAACATAAAGCAAGATTCAAACACAATATTAAAAAAAGTAAAAAAAATATTGTTCTTGGACAGATCCGCAAACTGAGGGAGTGCCTGTGTTGTGATTTAATAGTGTGGTACTAGCGATAGACCTTTTTGCATACTATTAAAAACCCATTACTATTTGGGTACTATTAAAAAAACCTCATTATCACATGCTAAATTGCGCACAATCCTGGATAGTGCGGACACATTGGCACGCATCAAATATCCAGACCACATCAGCGGCGCTGTGATAGCCCTTCTTGCAAAATGTTTCTCTCACAAACAAAAAAAAACCATACCACAACAAAACTCAGACAAACCTTCCAACTACCTCATGTAGGTGAATCAATTACAAATTGCGTGAGCGCCGTAAGGTCGTGGAAGGTAAGTTCATACTCAAGTGATCGCCCTCTATCCTGCGAGGGAAATACCCTGTACTAGTGCTAGCTTTCTTCCCAACTTACTGTTTGCACAGAATACCACTGCCTGGCTTAATCGGTGGCGGAAGAAGGGTCGCAGAAGGGAGCCAACGCCAACGCAACCCCTGTCAACACCCCACCCACAGTCGCCTAATGCTCCTGTGTCAAGATGCTGGTGATCAGCCAAGACGGATTGGACGGTGACACCCCTCTCCGACTGCTAAACACTGCATTCAAATAGACTTGTGGAAGGGGAAGTAGACTCCACACCGACATTTCCAAAATGGCTGGGATGAAGGCCTCTTTATAGAATGCCCAGGAGGAAGCGTGCGCTCGAACATTCATATGCCTAACCAAGAAGCGAGTCAACCAATCATGGTGTTTGTGTGCATTTCAGGATGACTGAGGAAATCCAGCTGTGTGTCCCTTGCTGGTGAGACGTGGCATGCAGAAACACCGGTTTTCGGGGTTAGGTTTAGAAAGAAAGAGTATGATTCTTGGCCAAAAAGACTGCATGTGGAAGAAACCAGACCTCATTGTGCTCAAAGCGGTGGTGGGCCTTCGTTTTCCGTAGACAAGGCATGTGTATCCGAACCCCCTATGGGCATAAGCCACAGCCACAGGCCACAGTCACAAGGAAGTTCCAGAAGACCAAGCTTTTTGGTTGGGCTCTCTCTGAAACTGTTCGACACCAGGAATTGCTAAGACATGGCAAATCCCTCTCCAGAAACAAGGCTACGAACCGGGGACAATCCGTAAAATTCCCTTCAACCGATGGACAACGAGGGCACTGAAGAAAAAACCGTCATGCCATCGGACAGTCAGGACACTAGTTTAAACCCACTCCTGTAGACTTTCATTGAGGAGATTGCCAACCTGGTCTACGGGCTCAGAAATTGCATGGATTGAACTCTCTACTATCGGCCCAACCAGCATGGAATAAGGGATGCTCTATTGATTTGCCTTGAACAGTGGCTGGCAAGCCTGTTCGAAAAGTCCCACCAGTGTACAATCTGCAGAAATGCAACACAGACAGGTTCGGGCATGGGTGGTGTTGCCTCTGGGATGGAACGCGTCGGCTGCATTACCTCTTACCAGGTCCCCTCCCCTTGGAAGATGGATCTGGTCCCTTACAAGCAGATCTAGCGGCTGGGAAACCACAGATGCCGTGAGATTAATGGGCTACCAGCAGGGACCAGGCAGTCTCGAGAATGAGCCACTCAAGGACTTTTGGGCACATGGCAACTTGGAGAAGTATGATCAAGTATAGGCTATCAATCCTGCCCGGTCCGCTGACCTGGCGCCCGTTGGACTGCCCGGGGATCCGGGTACCAAGAGTAGGCCCCTAAGATGCCACAATCTGACGATTCATTGATGAGGCGTACAGATCCACGTGTGGAAGGTCCAACCATCTAGAAGATTGTGCGGAAAACTGCAAAGTAGAACTGCCACTCCACCGATGGCCCTTTGACTGTTTGGCTGTGTCTGAGGATTAGGGACCCCGGGTAGGGGACCTCCCGGGAGACTGTCCGCAAACATTTGTCCACTCCCGGAAAACGGGAGGCGATCAGCCCGATGTCAATTCGGCACCCACCGGATAGCCGAAGAACCTCCCTGCATAGGGTGAGACTGATTAAACCTTCCTTGTTTATATATGTCACCACCTTCATATTGTCGCAGTCGGGCAACAATTACCTTCCCCATGACATGGGAGCAGTGCCGCAATGGCCGAAAAAGATGAGAACAACTCGAGGACCGTGTTATGTGGTGGGTGGGGTGTGAGCAACGGAGGCTGGTCAGCGGCCTTCCCCCGAAGAGATAGGAGGTGATCCCCAACTTAAACGCATCCGTCGTCGGGGTGTTTAAACGCATCCATTGTCAGGGGTTTGATAGGGCACAGGTAGGCTGAAGGGGACTCCTTGCCCTTCGTATGAGTAGCAACGTCCATTTGCCGTTGAAGGTCTGCGATAACCTTCGTCTTAGGGAGGAATGTGGGTGTTTACCACTGCCAACAAGATTTTCATCCGGCCAGCTAAAACACATAACTGTGAACCAAATGCCTGAATCTACTGGGACCATCATTTGCTTTCATTTTAGCCCAAAATAATCTGTCATGCGGCGCATGCCACCGTACTTGGGGGGTGGGTCAGTGGTAGAAGGGGCTGGTTGCCACCTTAGAATAATTTTTCTTTTTTCACTTCTATCACAAATAATGTGCTTTATGCACTTAATACTCCTGTGTCTGTTAAAAAACTGATTTTTCCTTTCATATCCACCCCCAAAAAACTTAGAAATCCACATTCCTGATTTTTAACTCAAAATAGAAATTGCGTTATTCTTAGCAACAATCGGAGAAATCAAGTTTCCCATGATATTACTTCATTAACAAAACATTACTATGACATTCAAAATAGCGAGGACAATGGAACCGTTTTTAAATATCCAATGGAAAGGGAGGGAATTGCGAGCAAGACGGATACAATCCACCGTACAAAATCAAAAGGGGTAAGAGGATTTGTAACTAAGAATCCAAGGAGGTCTTAACCAACACCTTTTAAATGGTCGAGGGGTACGAAGTTTAAAGTACAATTTCATGCAGATAGGGCATACTCATTTGAAAATCAAGGACGGGTGCATTTGATCGTGTTTCTATATGTTAATCGTGTTTGTTGCCACCCGAAAAAACATTGGTTATAGACACCCATTGTGCTTTTAGACCAAGTGGTTGAGGAGTTATGATCCATGATATGCCTATAAAGGTCATTGACCTTTGACCTGAATATCTGACCAACGCAGCTGCCAGAGGGCCCGGGACAATTTTTTCCTAATAATTCATATATAGCCCTATAAGACATACAACAAGTCCTTTTATTGAATTTTCAATGGTTGAATTCGCATTATGCCTCTACTATATACACAGGTTCTATATTGTTTCCACACACGCTGGCCTCTGTAAATAAAAAAAAACATGAATGTGAGAGCGCCCATATTGTAATCAACGTTGTTTATGAAGGTCGAGCGAGACGTGCCCCCTTGAATGCGTCTCAGGAAGAATTTCCTGAACAGCACATCTCCCTGTCATGGGCGGTTTTATGGGATCCCAAACCTTCCCCCACTTCCCTCAGAGATAAATGTAATTAAACGATCATCAAAGATGAGCCAAATGCTGATTAGCCCAACAATTTGACATACAGTGTATTTTCATGAGGCTACAGGTAGACGAAATTAATATAGAATATTAATCCGCGTCACACCGCTTTTCCCTTAAAAAAATACGAGGCGCTTCCTAACACGGGGCTACACCCCCTGCTAAACACAGTTGTTCGATATTAAATCAAATACCCACTACACGAAACTAATGATCCCATGAGTTCAGTATCTTAAAATATCGAAACACCGGGTAACAGAAATCTACTGGTATTACATCAATAAAAGTGCATCTTAAATAATATCCACACATGGTATGCTAAAAACTATGCGTCAATCCCGGGGGTTCAATAACTTCTTACAATGTGTTAAAATGGTTTTGTTGTTTATAGCAACCATTAATTAAAAACTACTAACAAAACTGAAAAAAAAAATATTTCTTGTTAAAGCGATGTTTTTTAAAAAGGTTGTATAGTAAAAAAATCTCCCCAAAATATTTGTGTGAAAAGAGCAATTTCATTTTTACAAATTTTGCTAATTAGTTACAATTTTGGCAACAACAAAACCTTAAAACATCAAAAATGTAGCGACCTTTTCCACTCAATAATACCTTCAGTTACTTAATTAATTTACAAAAAGTAAATGAATACGATAATTTAACAGATTTTCAAGTATAAGGCTCAAATTTAGTGCAGAGTTATAGGTAATTAGGGCCTAATTGGTGTTGTAGGATACGGTCTTGTGCAAGACAAATTGAAATTTCCACGTGTCGTGCAACAAAGTCGTAACTGGTTTGCCACGACACGTGAAATTATGTGTGTAGTGCGCCATTTTAAGTAGCCAATTACTTTAATAGTCGACTTCTACATTTTTATCGTGTTGTAAAAATTATTTTAATTGAAATTGGAAAAGTCACAAAAGAATGAAACACAAAATGCCTTCTCTGTAAAATTATGAAAATGTAGTACGGACTTGTTGGCATCACATGACGAATACTCTATGGGGATACAAAATCACGTTTTTAGCCTCTCACATCCAAAACTGGAGTTGAAACTTTTGAGATAGGTTTTGCGGGTGGGGGGTACAGGCCATTCTATCAAAATAGAAAATTTAAACATTTAAAATTATATGTTTATATTTAATAGAAAGCTATTTAATTTGTGAAATGTAAAGATGGTCGGGTAGAGAGTAAAGAGCGGGCATTCGCAAGCCAATTCGGCAAATTTCAGCAGATTGGTGGGGAAAATACCAAGTTATCGGATCGCGGAAAATGCGGAATTGCCGCAAATCGCATATTCTAAACACTGATTCTCCTAGACTCTGTTGAAGTGCGCTCAAATCCCTGACAAAAATAATCTCAAAACACAACTTGTATCTGGAGAATTACAATACAACTTGCAACTTGTCATCCACGCTTTTTCAAGAAAATTGCCCGACATCGGTTTTTAATCTTTGGCGTATTTACGAAATGCGACAACGCCCGACCTTGGTCAACATTGATGTTGCTTTTTTTTATAATTGTTGATTTCAATATGCTTTTGCCAAACCTCTGCATATGGGTTCATTGTCTCCTTTTTAAACCCTAGGTGGTCAACATATCTATTTTTCAAATATTTACAGCTGTATTGGTATATTTTCTATTTTCTAGGCTGAAAAATGAAGGAATTTGGTGAAGAAATGGGGCAAATATTATATTTTGTAGGCTAATCCATTGTATCTCATTTACACAGTTAAGCGATGTTTTTTTTTCAGAAGAGTAAATTGCAAATCAGATTCAGTGAATTCAATGATAATCAGTGCATGAATTATATTAGGTTATTAATTTGGTCATCTCTTTTCAATAACTTTATTCTCTAAATCTAACTATTTTTTAACATGTCCACTGCCATAAACTGGAATAACTTTGAAGACAATTCTACAAATTCAGTGGTAGAAATCAACGTTGAATGAAGACTTAATTGAAAACTAAGACAACATACATAATTATAATACTTTCTTTGCCAAGAAGGTAATAACGTTTATACCGTTTTGAAACTTGACTTTGTGAGCAAGGCAATAGCAATATTACAGTGTCTTTAGAGCAGTATTGTTTGTGCAATATTGTTATGCAAAAAAAAAAACGCTCTTATCCAAAATACTTAATCTGTTTCAAATTTGTTGTAAAATATATCATAATTTGATCAAAGAACGTTTCATCTGATCAAGTTGATTTTGTGCAATATCTTTATGAAAAGAACTCTCATCCATTTTTTTTTTCAAATCTGTTTAAACATGTGATCCACGAGAGTCTTCGCTGCATGATCCATATCATTTTGTACAATATTTTGAACAAACAATTGTTGCAAAAACTTATACACTATATATTTCAGGGATTCAAAAGTTAATCCTTTATAATCGTTGATAGAGACAAATCAAAATAGATATAAAATTAAATTCGATTTGCCTTAAATGCTATCAAAATCGATTTGAATTCAAATATAATATCATTTAGTGCTAATGCAGTAATGATTAATTTAAAATCCTAACATTGATGGGTCCCTAAATACAATCCTTAGGATTAACTTTTAAATCCAGAGTGCAGGGTTTATATTGTTAGTGTTTGCCAAGTGCCACAATAAACCAAGAATACCATTGACCCATATGAGTACATTTCAAATTGTTTCTATCAAAAACTCTTCATGAACACTTTATATGTGATAACAAAACCTAACCCATCAACTAGATTTTAGACCGTTGATCATACCTAGAAGAATTATAAAGTGAACCACTTGTTAAGTTCAAATTGTTGCTATAGGAAACGGGCAGTTCTGTTCTCTCACGGCACAAAATTTACAGCATTTTCATCCATCATTCATCTAAATTAATTTATAAGAATACACCAAATCCTCAAGGCCACCAAAATTGCAAAAATGCGGTAAGGCCAAAAAATAACAAATTTGTTTCCAGTAGGCCATGCCCATTTTGATTTTCGAGCCATTTTAAACACGTTTCATTTAAAGGAAATATGTCAAGAATTTTCAGTTTGACTTATATTCATAAAATATATTGTTATGACGTCTCGTGGACGCCTAAGGTCAGAAATACCTTTCAAACACAAATAACTGAGCCTTGTGCACAAATGATCTAGATTTTATATAATAAACAGTTTTAATGATCTGTAATTGGTTCAAGAATTTGGTATGTCCAAAACGTTATTACATAAATCAAAATTACACAATTACACACAATATTTAAGATTATACTTAGTTGTAAACAAGAATGTCCATTAATCTCCACAAGAAGCGTTGCAGTTCAACGATGACATGTCCTCACAGCAAAGACTCCAAAATGACAGCGTGCAAAGTCACGCTTAAAAATCCTCAGGCAATATTCCATTGGAATCTTCTCAGTCCTGAAGATAACTTTTGTCCAGCAGTTCAAGACGACAAGGTTAAATAATTCCCTCGACGACACTCTTCCACAGTATATCAGTCCAAGATAATCACCACGATTTCTATCTGTCCACAATTTGGAATCTTATATTGATTCCCAGCACTTTTGGCTTCAAAGATGACAGTAGAATAATTACAGCACTCTGCTCACATGGAATTGAACATATTTAATAAA
>JAMKCH010035216.1:0-15241 GCA_023653785.1 Ophioderma brevispina | reverse complement strand
TATTTTCTCCGCAGCCTCGGTCCCAGTGACATGCAAAATCACCTTTTAAACCATCGTTCGATACATCTTAGTAATTATCATGATAATTTAGGAAAATTACTTGAATTCCAAATCCGTCGGGGTTAGTGGGATTAACTTTACCTGCTGCTCTTCGCAATCAAATTCTGTTCCGCATTTCATTGGTATCAAAAGCATTCCTTTTTAAAACTGCATATCATGACTAAAACGATTGTATTCTATTTTTTGACATTATTTGTAGTTTTTACTGTTTTACATGTCCCTTCTGCTCCTTTTAAGGGTCAAAAATTTTGATAGTTGAAAATGTTTTATTTCAGCATCATTTTTGATTGTCCTACCATGTATTTGTTCCTAATGGTCTTGTTTTCTTATTGTTCCTGCGCTTGATTAGAATTCGTTTTTCTAGATCAAATGGCGCAATTTATAATGCTTATTATATTATTATTATTAACCCGCGCAAAATAGTGTAATTTTGCCCAATAACGGTCATTTAGATGGAATATTCGGGACCAGGCCTAGCCTTAAGACAAGTCTTGTGTGACCGTTCGATAGCGTAAGAGCGCCCTCCTACCGTTAAGTCTTTGAATAAGACTACACTGGTAACTGAAAGTTGATCCGTTCCGTTGGCTGTTAGGTTGGCATGTCCTACCCCCCCTGGGGCAAAACATTACATAGTTTCTATGATAGACAACACAAATTCTGGTCATGAAATTACTCTGAACATCTCCTAATCCAAATCAATCTCATTATCAAATCGGTCACAATGTGCAGCTGGTAGTATTAAAGGTGCATTTCTTGATTCAGCACCTTCTGTTTTATTCATAGATCACTAGATATCCTTAAAAAAAGCGTATTCCCAAATTTTGAGCTGATCCCGATCTTGCGGTTTGTGTTTATGAGGCAATTGCTTGGTTGCCCACGGGCCCCATAGGGTACTTTGCTGTAATTCTGTCCCGTTTACAGACAGAAACTACAAACTGCGAATTTCTTAACGATGCGACCGAATTTGCACTAAGATTTGTACACGTGGATTGCTAAGGCTAACGGTTCAGATGGATTAAAATCTCAACCTTTTTTAGGTAATCGGGGGGACAGGCTGTGGATCACGAAAGCCCCTTTAATTAGCACGCATGCTCTAATAAGAATTGTTTGTAATTATTTCATTTGAAACAAAAGTACAGGGGGGGCAAAAAACCACGAAAGTTCCCCATGAAGTATACAGCTTCTGCCGTCCATTTCAGACTATACGCTCCTACACCACAGGGGGCTCGGGCGCCGCAAACATAAACAAATTTCACATCATCTATAAGACTCCATTGTGTCCAGCTGGGAATGGGTGGTCACTGGTCCATTGGTGTTCAATACCCTGGGTTTTGTCAAAAAGATATAGAAGTAGCGGTTTGGTCATTTACCAACCGTAGAATTATTCTATTTTGGTCATTAGCATTCAGCACTCCAGTAAGAGCTACATTCCACCACCCCCAAGTAACTAGTTACACATGTGACCAGTCATATATCCTAAATGGTTCTTGCATTTTCATCAGCCTCCCTACCTCCCTTTAAGCGGCACTGGCACATTTTCACAAAATATGAAATTTCTTCAATTTTGCTCTCAAAAGATCGTCAATGCATTGGAAGAACAGAGATCATTTTACAATCTTGAGTGCGCACTATTTTCAAATGATTCCAGTGTCTCTTTTAAGTACAATGCATTTGCCCAGGAATAAACTAAATTTTATTCGCTGGCCGCGAATAACTTGATATTTCATGGTAATGTGAACATACTCAATGCTATCCAGCTATCGTTCCAACAGTTCCGATCTAAATCAAGCAGAAAAATTTCAGTTTGGATTAAAAGTGCACTCAGCTGCCAATACATCACGATTTGTCTTTTTCTTTGTTCCCACAGTTTGATTTCAAGTTAGCTCAAGAAATGTGTTACTCAATGGATCCATGGACGAAAATATTTTACAATTGAAGTACAAGTTTGTGTCTCCCACATAGCATCTAAAATTGCCTATTAATGCTGCGCCTCAGCCAAAGTATATTAATTGACATCCATGGTTACGAAGTGTACCACCTACATTTCATTATTCCCTTTATTACTTTTTGTACTTATTGGGTACTGTAAACCAACGCATTGAGAGTTGGGAATTCCTTCTAAATGAGGAAATCCCTGGTTGTGGGCTCGAGTCATCGGGAGAAATGCTGACAGTAGCACCCCGTACTGATAAGGAAAACATTCCTGATAAATAATTCAAGAAAAAATCAAGAAAAGGCCCGGGTTTAAGTAAAAACCAATCTGATAAAGACTAATAATTGTACTATCACACCCCACCTGACCATAACGACAACAAAGTCAACCCCACTTAATACAATGGACGGAGATCTCTGTGCTCCGAGATTGGTACTACATTTTTAAGACAGTCCAAGCTATTCCTCATTTTAATCCTATAAGCTCAAACTTTTCAAATTTTAAAAAAAGAAAAAACCTAAAAAATTCAAATTTTAAATTTACCCCTGTATCCAACTGAAATCGACCCTTTCGTATTTCTCTGTTGTTTGAAACCCGTAACTCTAAGATTTTATGTTTAATGTACTTTTCAACTTGATTGGTCAATTTGACAATTGGCCCTGTAAATGTCTAGACCGCCCTAAACGTGACCCCTGGAACTGATTTTAAGTGCTGCAGAATGTTACTATTACCTATAGGAGCAAATAGAAAATTCAGCCTATTTTTATAGTAAAAAAAAAAAACAAAAAATAAAAGCCCATAAAATCACCCTTTGTTTTTCACGCTTTGATACATTTTTGTAGCCAAGAAATCGATTGCATTGCTTCATCTGAAGAACCAGTACAGTATGACAGAACAGAAAATAGGTCTGCCATATTTATCAGCGTTGCACTTTAATAGTTATCGAAATGTGCTTGTGAATACGGGAACAATGCAAAAAGGTATCAAGCATCGAATGTGTTTCTGGCTTGTGATTTAAAAAATATAGTTACTGGAAATTAAAAACGCTCCTCCTTTCAAATTGCAGTCATCAGTATTGTAAAGCAACAAAAGCTTATGTAGTAGTAGTAGTAATAATAATAATACAACCATTCTTATATAGCGCATACACACAAAGTCCCAATGCGCTGGAGAAAGAACACAGAAAGAAAAATACATAGCAAAAACAACAGAGATTTACGGCTTAGTCTTATAGGCAATTTCAAATAAATGTATTGTTTAATTTTAAGATAACGAAATAATATTTAAAAAAATAACAAAAAACAACAACAATAGCAACAATAACAACATTGGTTCACATGAGTTAACGTGCCTGGTTTAGTCTCACTCTCCCTGACCAAAAATGTGCCATTCGTGAAACCGGGCGTAAGGAGCTTGGTTTCTGCTTCTCTTCGGAAATCTTTCCGAAGTACCATCTATTAAAATGAATATAATAATAATAATCATCATCATCATTAATCTATCGCATAAAACGGAAAAAAAGATGATCGGATAAGGACTTTGGTTACGCACATCGACTAACTACATGTAGGTGATTTCTGCATAGATAAACAGTATGCATTATACCTTTCAATACTGTGGGGTATGTCAATTTTGAAAGTTGCACATGTTCGTCAAAATTAATAAATTGTCATCTCAATTTCCTTCCCTGAATATTATTAACTAGCGGATGTCATACTTATTAACCGCTAACAAGCAGCATATGCTGAAAAGCGTTAGCTTTACAATATTAAAATACAAATATACATAAGATACAGATATATTTTTTAAAAGCTCAAAATATACAACATTTAAAAAATGAAAAATGAAATACAAAAATAAAGACATTTAGAATATACAACATTTAAAACAGTAAAATTCAAAGGAAAGAGCAAACATAATAAAAAATATAGTAAAGCACAATAATTATTATAAAAGGTTGAGTTAACCACAGGTACTACACTGATTCGAGTTACTCCAGAAAATAATAGTGCTGTTAATATTCATTCTTAAAGCACTGCAGATTTCTTTTTATCTAGACGTTCAGAGCCATTGTTACTGCGCAAGTTGAAAAGATTTCAGGTGTTACCACCAACGGATTTAGATCGAGCTATTTTTTCACAAACTACCTATCCTCGTTTACGAATAAATAAACCTTGAGCTTGTATTGTGCGCGTGCGTTCAATTAGTTTTGGCATTTTTTTTTGTTCAAGATAAAATATAATTCTGATTGAAAAAACCCTTCATCTAATCGATCATCATAAAATAACTTACTCCTTGGTATTAACGTCCTTGGCCTCTTCGGTAACATAGTTACTAGGAATAATCCCTTCTTGGCCCGTTTCCGCCCGTTTTGCGAACCACCAATCTTTATCGCTGTAAATGACATAAATCATTTAAAATTTACCCGAATATTTACAATGAAACTAATTCTCTAGTAAGATAGCAGCAGGGTAATAAAGGATGGGGATCGAATAATAATTGAAGGCAATCAGGATATGATATCTAATTAAAGAGAATGTTCATCAGAACTGAGAAAGAATATGGGTTGGCATTTTCAAGTACTCTGAAAGTGTATGTACTATAGGTGAGAATATTTCTCACGGATGGGTTCCCACTATTATATCACACTTCCTAGCGTAAGAAAAAGTTTCCCCCCCATTGAATGGACACTCACCCTGCTTGTTTTTGATAACTTTACAGGTACCAGGAAATGAGATGAATAAACCTACACCAACAATATTTCCATTGCAATAAAAAGGGCCAGAAAAAAACACACTAGCAGTGACATAATTTGTGAAACTATTGATTATCAGTCGGTGTCATGAATATAGTTCACACCAATCACATGGAATTTTCTATTACTCTCTGATAATCAATGGTACCACAAATGATGTCATCACCAACGCAAATATTGAATGCTTTCTGGTCCCTCCTTTACTTCACCAAATCAAAAAAACACACATCAATTATATTGGGGCATTTCCTGGGACTTTTACTACTTAATTTTCCCAAGGGTGTGGGGTCCAAGTACCCACCATTTGATTTTTTGACGATTTCCTCGTTTACGCAATCCAATTTTTCAAGCGTTTTTTTGCTAATTGTCTGATTTATGAATACGCTTCTGCCGATACAAAAAAAATTAAATCCGCCCACGGCTTCATTAAATAATTAGGTTGGGTCCCTAGGAACCCCCCCCCCCCGTGGCACTAACGAAGTGAAAAAATCAAGATATTTTACCATTAAAAAATTAAAGCAATTAAATCTTGGGATTTATTTGCTTAGATATATACCTTAGGATGTAATTAATTATAATTATATACTTAATCAAATAACGCTTTTATATGCTGATAGCATCAGTTTTTAATTTTGTCATGCCGTGCTCTTACTGTGTGAGTCTAGGGAAAAAATAAGGCGATTTGAAGTTCTGATAAAAATCAAGCGGTCTAATTTGGGCTATATTTTGGCAATGATTATTTTAATTGTTTATTCTAGAGTGTAGATATAATGAATATTTTGGTTCAAAACCTTATTATTGGAGTTGCTGAGGATGGAAAAATGCGACCCACTCTTGTCGAATGAGTGAGACAATTTCAATTGGCCATAGGTCCATAGGTCAAAGGTCGGATTTTCAGTCATTTTTATATGTGGGTATTGGTTCTCTTACGTGCCCCCATTGATTGTGTTATGGTCATGATCAAACTCCACGGGAAAGTGGTTTTATCTGGGTTTGGGTCCCTAGGAACCCCCCCCCCCCTTGTGCACTAACCGTAAGTTTTTTTAATTATTAGCTTCAGGCACTCAATGTTAATAACAGTTAATGTTTCATGAGATGATTTACTCACCAACATGTGATTTGATTATATCCCTGACATCCCTAACTATACATTTAGTTAAATTGCACCCTTTCAAAAAATCACGGAGCCTTGATTTTAGGGGGAAATTGCCAGCTAGATCTAACAAGAAATATAACGCCACCTCCCTTTTTGCTGTGATCGTCAGGTTGATAGTTATTTTTTCCCGAAAAGTCCCCGGGGAGGGGGTTCGTGGATTTTGATCGGGTACCCATGCTCGTTCCCAAAAAAAGAGGGACTAGCTGAAAATGCCGGACTACCGCTAGGGGTATCAAATTCACAATGATCAAGTTCTATTCCCGCTAGGGGTATCAAATTCAGTTGTGATAGTGACTGGTTCATTGGTACCAATAGAAAATGAACCTAAACGTAATCAGCAAAATAACCCTGAGAGTGTAATTTTTCTTGCAGTACCATAAGTGTTATTTTTCTTGTATATTGATTATTTTAAAGTGTATATCTTTTATATGGCGATATTGAGAACGGTCCCGAAAGGGGTATAATTTCACTGCAAATTGGTCCTGGCAATTTCATTGAAAACAAGTATCCGCTTTAGGGGTATATTAACATTGAAAATTTGTCCCGTAAGGGGTCACTTTCAGAACGCTAGAACGAGCATGGGTACCCAACAAAGCCCTGAACCCCCCCCCCCCCCCCGACCAAGTCCTGATCCTTTTGGAATGTGTTTTTATACATTTCTACACACTTAAACAAATTATTCGTTTTGTTTGGGAAATTTGAATTGAATATATTTTTTGCATCGACCAATTTGTTCTTATAGTATTTTTATGAGAATCCTATTCTAGAAGTTTGGGAAGAAGGTTTGAATATGTTTTTCTATAGTTGGAAAGAAAAACATCTTCAAAACTTCTTCCCAAAACTTCTAGGATAGGACTCGCATTTAGAACACTATAGAGTCATTATGAAAAAACATTGTTATTTTTTCAAGAGAAATAGCCTTTTCGATTGAGAACTGTTGAAATGAAAATCCAGTTTATTCAATTAACTAATTTGAAAAATTATGTTTCTCTATTATAAGAAACCTTAATAAAGAGCTTGGATTTTTCGCACCATGAAACTAGATTTCTCAACCATGATTCATTTTTTTCAAATTCGAAAGCATAAGTGTTTAACACCTTGTTTTTTGAATTGAGAAAAACAGGCTTTTAAAAAAAGCTGACCTTTTAACGATTGAAATACGTATGAAAACGATCGTTCATGCTTGGTCGGTCTTTCAGTCGTTCAAAGGAAGATTGTTTGTATTCTGTTTTGCCCTTCAAAACAAAACAAGCAACAAACAACAACAACTAAAACATCTTTAGTTGGAAGTCCCCCCCCCCCTTTATTATTATTATAATGATAATATTAAATTACCTGTTGTCTGATACCAGAAGAACGTCGCCCTTTTTGAACGGCAAATCTTCCGCTGTCTGGGCATCAAAGTCGTATTGAGCTACGCATCTTAAATCTGGAAAATGATACATGTAATGATGAATTAATCGTTTATGTGTGTGGGGTTGAGCTCAGTTTTGCGTTTTCTTTTTAGCAATATTTTTTTTCACCCGAGATGCCATCTTACAATTAAGTAAATAAGTAAATTTAAAAAAAAAATAAAGTGCGTGTAAAATACATACACAAGATGGTTCGCATGCTTTGCATGTGTGCACGTGTGTGCATGTTTGCGTATGCAAAATGTATACCGTGTGAGCCATCTTTATATGCCTTGCGGAGACCGTGTTTCCTTATGGAGACCATATCTACTCCCACGCAAGCTATTTTAAAATATTGTGGATTGTGGTTTGTGGGTTCGAGCCCCCCCCCCCCTGCGGCCAACGTACTATTTATTACGGCATTTTACAGTCAGTCATACATGTTTACATTGTTTTTTTACTTCGCCTCTAAAGATTAATGCAAATAAGATTGATAGTAACGCACAAGAGGAGGTAATTGTTCTTCCCACAATGCATTTCTTCCAATACAATTTTTGCACTGGTTGTCACATGAATTTATAGTGACAAAAAGTAGTAGTTAAAGATTTGGGATGAGTTCGGTTCATTTAGGTACTTCGGGTTACTATCAAAATTCATTGTTCGACAGCCAGTGCAAAATTGATTGGAAGTTTGAACATTGCCATTATTGAGAAGAACACTATAGGGCCCTTTTGCTATTTCTACAGGTGATTCCTTTGTATTCTCTGCATGCTTGGGTTGTTTGGAGGGCAGGGTCTGGCCAAGATAACTATTGACCTGCCGTGCAACCGCCCTATACTTCTTTGTAAATGTTACTCACCCTTCTTATTAATGTTGTGTATTGTTTTACTGCAGCCTTATCAAATGACAAATTTCCATAGCCGTAAGATAGGGCCTCTGTTTTGTTGAACACTGGTGTGAACCTCTTGCGTTGATAACGTTGGTACTGATCGATACCGCCGCCCCTGCTGAACAATCTATTCTGTATTGACATCGTTCACCGCAATGCGAGTTGATGGTATCCAGAAGACGATATAAACCGGTTGTGTAGGATTCACCGGCGATGCTGCAACTGAAACTTGTCATTTTTAGAGTTCGAGTGCATGTTTGAGATATCAACAATGTGCCTGATACAGTTTCCAGTGCTTGCTTAGGTAACTGCTCTCTCATAATTGACAATATAAGAGAGGATGGACAGACACTTTATCTGGACCATCACTTCTTTGGATTTAAGATGCTGCATCAGGATATCCACCGCCTTGCTTTCGCGGTAATGTGTTCGTACAATACTGTCGGGATGATCAACTAGGTTTTCCAAGATGTTGAGATTTTGAATCAATTGAGTTAGCTGGTTCGAAGATTCTAAATTGGTTGAGGTTTCCAACTCTGACAACAATGAGACTACGGCTTCTTCCTTGACCAACTCCAATTTCATATCATTCAGCTGTTCGTTAAAGGTGAAGTTTGTACATAGTACCTTGAGTAATTTCAAATTTTGGATAGCTTGTTCCACATTTATGCTTTTCATCCTACTCTTAACCTGTGTAAATGACCTAACAATCATTACAAACACCTTCGCGAAACCCTCTCTGACGAGGTATTGGACTAACGCAATGCGCATGTCGCGATCTTCATGAAGAACGCCACCCTGGAGATCCCAGATGGCATCGTATACATATCGTGTATCGTAATTGTTGCAGCTCTTGAGGTAATCCAGTCCCTGTTTAGCCTTAGCTTCTGCTCCCTGTAAAGTAACTGCCATACTGGTTGCTGTGAGATATCTACAAAATAAGAAGATATTTAATTTAACCCTCGCCTTACCAAGTCTCCTGTAACACGTTTGACCGTACCAAGAAGCACCTGATGCTTATGATTTTAATACCAGTGGATAGGTATATGGCCCTCCTTTTTCCATTGATACCAAAATAAGTAGCAACATACCTAGTATGGCGTCACAATGATGTCATAAAGTTTGCGATTCGGCTACCATGGCTACAGGGACAATTTAAACAGGAAATAGACGAAAATCAAATTTTGCACTAAAAATTTGGAATATCTTTCAAACCTTCTGTGAACCTGTCTAGCATGTTTAACATGTTTTATATCTGAATGACATGCAAATAACCACCTGTGTTCTCGTCCCAGGCGCATTTTAGATTTAAAAAAAAAAACAATCTTTAATCGACTGGATATGCTTGGAAATTGCACAAAACTGAAAATCCAAAATTATTTTTCTTTAATACCCGGCATAGTAACTTATAGGAAACGACAGTATACATTGACCCGTTTCAATCCTATACGAAATCAAAAGAATCACAAATCATGTTTCAAGGAGTGTCAAATTATATCTCTGTTTTCAATCTATCCAGTTCTATCTTCAAATGTAACTCAAGGGTTTGCTGGCCACTCGTAAAAACACATGGTTAAGAAAATAATTAACCAAACCTACCTTAATTATGTGTTATAGATATCAAAGCTGGCTAACGCAGGGAACTGTAAAATGGTGGAAAGTAAATCCAAGGTGTGCACTGACCTGTAACGTGTTTAACTTCGTGATGAACTTGGTTCAGGATTTGGTCACATTCCAATAGAGCAGAACGAAATAACAAGGCATAGAAATGCAGACAAAGACATTCAAAATATTTCAAATATCCGCATTACCCCTGGATCGCGAACTCTGGCAACCTTTTTGGATAATGACTTCGTCAGCACCTTTGAAATATTATGTGGAGCATATATTTTTAAACAATCATTTGTTTTTTAAATACAATAGCGCCAAATATTGGGATAGGTAACAACCCAGCTAACAATATGACGTTTTTAAAACGTTTTAAAAACGTACCACTTACGTTTTCTGGACGTTTTGATAATACGTTTTAAAAACGTAATTATGTGGAGGTTATTTGACGTTTTAAAAACGTGATTCGAAAACGTTTTAAAACGTTTTAGAAACGTTTTAAGAACGTAAAAGACGTGTTTAAAACCTTTCCAAAAGAATTGAAGACATAAATAAAAACCCGCAGAAAACGTACTGCGCGTAAATTGAACCAATGAACGTTTTAAGGACGTCTTTCAAACGTACTGGAAACGTGCTTAAAACGTATGGACGATTTAAAAACGTTTCTAAAACGTTATGAGAACGTCCAAAACATTGATTAACTGCCTAATTAAACGCTAATAATTAAAGAAAAAAAGTAATTGGTACTATATAGAAGCTGTATATTGCAAGGAAATCTACATCACGCATATTACACAAGTTGATTTGATAGACACAAATTACTCACTTACCTGTATTGGAAATTGAACCTGGGACCTTAAGCATGGAAGACCAAACACTTAACCACTGCACCAGCTAGACGACTGAAATTTTCAAGGGTAATTTCTATTTATATAGGCGGGACGTGTAGCAGAAGAGTGGTTGTGTCTTTTTTTTAAATGAGTGATCTATTTTTTTAAGTGACCGCATTTCATTACCACTGAAATTTTATACCCATCTGTGCGGACAGATTAATGCGCACGTTGATAAAATGCCTGGCTTAAAACTAACAAAATAACGGAAGGATGTTGCGAGTTCAGTTTTCGATATCTATGTTGGTTCTGTGTAGTATTTTGCAAACCGTTCTTAGGACATTCTCTTACGTTTTTGGTAGAGTCACCATGATATCGAAACATATGTGACCCCAACCCTAACCCAATAATGTGAACATGGGGCGTTTTAAAAACGTTTTTAGAAGTTATAAACGAAGATTTAGACGACCCAGAACCTAGCCACAACGTGTTAAAAACGTTTAAACAAGGTTTTATAAGCCGTAATACGTATTTCGCATAACATCCCCAAAATGTTTTAAAGCGTATTTACCAGATCTTATAGATTGATGAATATGCTAGTACTTATTCAGCTCATAGCAACAACGTTTAAAACGTTTTGCAAGTCCTTATTAGACGACTAGAACGAAGAAAGACATGATAAGCCAATACCAGAACCGTAGCCAAAACGTTTTTAAAAACGTATTTACATGTCCTTATAACCAAGATGTAATACAGCCTGTCTCAAAAAAAAATGGTAAATCAAAAACCGATTTTTCAATATTATAATCTCAACATAAGTACTTGTTTTTGCACATCACTTAAAGAAGAAAGACCCAGGCTTTCCAGATTTGTTTGTTTCATCTCATTTGCTTGTTGCAAATCCAAGATAACTCAAGTTTACTGCGGAACACAAATATCGAGTTTTGTGCCACTTTCTGGTGTTGAGTGAAAACGGTGAACGAATTTGTTAAACATAAGTGATTCACACTTGAACAGATATGAAATTCTTTAAAATGGATTAACTTGTAAAGAACTCTAAAATATACGAAAACAGTTACGGTTAATGGTGGAAGTTATATCAGTAATTTTCTTGCGTTAAGATAAAGTGAATACCATTCGACATACTGTTGGTTGTTAGAAGTGACCACTGAGCGTACAGCCGGCCGTACAGCAACTGGAGGAGAGTTTTTATGTCTTTAAGTATCATGAAATGCAAATTCCTACCAACACTTGGATACTTTGCTATTTATACTGTTATACTTTTTCCCTTCAACATGAGTAGTAAATGCGCAAAGATAGGGCAATATTTTAAAACCATTTCTTTGGATTTGGAGTGTTTATTTTGGTTTGTCAATTAACATTCCTTCAGGCATGATTTTAAAGATCCCACTTTTGTAATAACTTCAAAGTCCATTCATTGACGTGCAATAAAGTTTGTGAAACTGTTTATTATTTATGAACAGAAAGATATTTATCAATGAAGTTGATTATGTTGACTATTAAACTTGTATCGAGAACTGGACTTCTTTTGTTTACTTTAATCGTGTTTTGTTTCTTTGGTCAGTTGCAATCTTTTTGTGAGCGTCAAGACAGCATGGCATAACCGGCCGAAGCAACTCCTGCCCATGAATAAAATTGGCACAAAATCGATTTTGGTATATCTCCACTAATTGATTATATCTCTGGTTTGACGAAAGCAAATAAGATGAACCAAACACCTTAGAAACCTGGTCTTTGTGTTCTTTAATATCTCTGTCCAAGTAAGATGACTTATTTTGAAATTTCATATTTACCAATTTTTTTTCTGATTGTACCATTTTTTTTGACAGGCTGTTAGACGATGAACCTTGCCCAAAACTTTTTTTTCCAAGGTCTTTTAAGACGAAGACGTAATAGACGAATCCAGAACCTAGCAAAACGTTTTATAAACGTGTTTTTACACGCTCTTATGAGACGAAGACGATGCGAACCAATCCAGAACCAGCCAAAACGTTTTAAAAGCGTATTTATCAGGTCTTATAGACGAAGATTAAATAGAACGAATGAGAACCTTGCCAAAACGTTTTAAAACGTTTTTACCAGGTCCTTATAAACGAATCGTATAGACGAATCTAGAACCTAACCAAAACGTTTTAAAACGTTTTGTGTTTGGCTGGGAAAAGGTTACAATTATCATTGATTTGCACCCACCTCGACCATTGTTTAAAATAGGTAACAAAGGGTTACCATGTATCATTGATTTGCACCCACCTTGACCATTATTTCAAATAGGTAACAAAGGTTTGCAATTGTAATCATTGATGTGTTACCTACCTTGCCCATTATTTCAAATAGTAACAAAGGATTTCAATATTGTAATCATGTATGTGTACCTACCTTGACCATATTTCTAAAATAACAAAGTGGTTGAATATTGTTATCATTGAGGTGTACCTACCTTACCATTATTTCAAATAGGTACAAGGTTACATGTAATCATTGATTGTACCCAACCGTACAATTATTTCAAATAGGTAACTAAGGGTTACAATTGTAATAATTGATTTGCCCACCTAGACAATTATTTCAATAGGTACAAAGGGTGTCAACTGTAATCATTGGAATGTAAACTACCTTGACCATTATATCAAATAGGAAACAAATGTTTACAATGTAATCATTGATGTGTACCTACCTTGACCATTCTTTCAAATGTAACAAGGGTTACAATTGTAATCATTGATGTTTACCCACCTTGACCATTATTTCAAATTAGTAACAAAGGTACAATTGTATCATTGATTTTTGTACCCACCTAGACCATTATTGTCAGATAGTAACAACGGGTTATCAATTGTAACATTGATTTGTACCCACCTTGACCATAATTTCAATAGGTAACAAAGGTTAAATTGTAATCATTGATGTGTACCTACCTTGACTATATTTCAAATAGGAAACAAAGGTTACACTTGTAATCAGTGATGTGTACCTCCCTTGAACCATTACTTCACATAGTTACAAGGGGGGTTACAATTTTAATCATTGCTGTGTACCTCCCTTGACCATTATTTCAATAGGTAACAAGGGTTACAATTGTCATCATGGATGTGTACCCAACACCTTGACCATTATTTCAAATAGGTAACAAAAGTTACAAATTGTACTATTGATGTTACCCCCCTAGACCATTATTCATATATTAACAAGGGTTTCATGGTAATCATTGATTTGTACCCCCTTGACCATTAATTTCAAATAGGTAACAAGGGGGTTACTTGTATATTGATGTACCTACCTTGACTATATTTCCAAGAGGAAACAAAGGGTTACAATTGGTAAATCAATTTGTGGGTACCCTCCACCTTGACCATTACTTCAAATTAACAAGGGTCAATGGTAATCATGTTATGTGACTACCTAACCATATTTCAAATAGGGAACAAGGTTTTACAACATGGTACTGCTGTACCTACCTTGACCATTAGTCCCTATAACACAGGGTTGCAACTGTAACATTCATAGTGTAACCTACCTTGACCATTTGCAATAGGAACACCAGTGTTACAGTGTACATTGAGTTACCTACCTTGACATTTTTCAATAGGAAAACAAATGGGTTACATTGTAATCATTGCTGGGACCTAGCCTTGACCATTATTCAATAGGGTGTAACAACCCAAAAAAAAGGGTGACAATTGTATTATCATTATTTATGCCCACCTGACCTAATATTTCACATAGGTACTAAGGTTACAATTGTAATAATTGATTTGCCCGGCCCTACCACAATTTTTCACATAGTTTACCAACGGGTTACAATATGATCATTGATTCCACCAACCTGACCATTATTCAATAGTAACAAGGGTTTCACTGTAATCATTGATGTGTACCTACCTTGACCATTATTCAAATAGGACAACAGGGTTCAATTGTAAGAATGGATTTGTACCCACCTATACCATTATTCCAAATGGTAACAGGTTACAATTGTAATCATTTGTTTGGTACCGAGCTTGACCATTATTTCAAATAGGTAATAAAGGGGTTTGCAAATGTAATCATTGGATTTTAACCACCTATACCATTTTTCAAAAATAGGTAACAAAGGGGTTCAATTGTAATCAGGGATTTGCCCACCTTGACATTATTTCAAATAGGTAACAACGGGTTACAATTGTAATCATGATTTGTACCCACCTTGACCCGTATTTCATTTAATAAGTAGCAAGGGTTTTGCAATGGTAATCATTGATTTGTACCCCCTTGACCATTATTTCAAATCGGATTACAAGGGGTTACAATGTATCATTGATTTGCCCACCTTGAACATTTTTCAAAATAGGTAACAAAGGGTTTACAATTTGAATCATTGATTTGTACCCACCTTGAACCATTATTCTATTTAATAAGTAGCAAAGGGTTGCAATTGTAATCATTGATTTGTACCCACATTGACCATTATTTCAAATAGGTAACAAAAGGTTACAATTGTCATCATTGATTTGTACCCACCTAGACCTTATTTCAAATAGGCATTTTAAATTGTTACAATTGTAATCATTGCTTTGTACCCAACCCTTGCCCTTATTTCAAATAGGTAACAATGGGTAAAA
>JAMKCH010035215.1:0-16840 GCA_023653785.1 Ophioderma brevispina | reverse complement strand
AGATTCCCCACAATAGAAAATACACTAAGTCCAAAAAGATGCAATGACGTCGTCGCACCAACACTCATATGGTCACGAAATCGCTGGCCGGGCCAGCGACTCCCTCGTGGCTTGCCATGCCTGGTCATATGGAATGGTGGGCCGGAGGCCCCGGGTTGGAATCCCACCATGGATGTCCAAGTTTCTTTAGCTTCT
Source organism: Ophioderma brevispina (assembly GCA_023653785.1). NCBI lineage: Eukaryota > Metazoa > Echinodermata > Ophiuroidea > Amphilepidida > Ophiodermatidae > Ophioderma > Ophioderma brevispina. The sequence goes on along the minus strand of JAMKCH010035215.1, from coordinate 16,645 downwards.
ATCCCTTTACCCATTCCCTTCCTCTCTGGAGATGTTGTAGAAACAAACCACCAAATAGTGAAAAAAAAAGAATTATACCATTTCCCGCAAATAGACATACAGCAATGGCATCTCAAAATCTACACTCAATAACTGATTGTAGTTTACGCCAGTACAGAATAAACAAAGATTAAAGTTTGTGTTTGAGGTCAAACTGTTTAGATCATAGTGCACAATATCATGCTTAAAATCTGGGATAATCACAGGGACAGGCATTTTTATCATATTTCGGAATTTTGATACGCACATATAGAAATGACCGAATCAGATAAAAAGTTCTCCCTTGTCTTTAATACACAGATTTCAAGCCAACCACTTTCAAGTTATGTTCGCACATCCATGCCAGTAACAAAAATATCAAAATATGAATTTGGATGATTTGTAAAAAATATTTTGGATTAGCAAATCAATGCTTATCCCTTTAAGAGCATATCACAGATAGGAGCAATGTTCCAGGGTTCTTAGAGGCTGACTCAAAAATTTCCTGAAGATGGTGCCCTTATTTTTTTTAACAAATCATGTTTTTTTGCATAAATAATGCTTGTCCACATACTTACTCACTATGTGAAATAGCTAACTCAAATTGATCTGCTTCATGGAGAAGATCCCACTGTGTAATAAAATTCTGGATCCGGAATTTTTGTTATACACAGTATCCTATGGTACTGTTATACTACACCTAAATATCCTATTGACCACCGTGTTGTAATTTCTGTCCAAATTTACACAATTCAAATTTCTTGATAAACTATTTCTTGGAAAGGCAATAACTATAGCTTGTTTGCTGAGAAAACTTGTAAAAAGCCTAAAGAAGGAAAAAATGTATGTGTGTCAAATCCAAATTTTTTTTTTTTATTTGAAAGTTATTAATTATTGGATTTGACACACAGAAATGTTTTATTATTATTTTTACCAATCCTGATGAATTTATTCCCTAAAAGACATGCATGAATGAACATGACAGAGTATGACTTTTGACATATAAAACCTACTGCAGACCCACACATCACCTGAAATTAACAAAATCTAATTGAGGAAAAACATGGCAAGATATACTAGTTTTAATTCAATAGTTGAGAGCAACAGAGTGCAATAGTAATTATCAAACACAACATGCAAACCTAGAAGTGAGTGTGCTTGTAATAGGGCCAAGTAAAAATAAAATCTGGTTTCCAGTAACCCTTCCATCCCTAATGTTTAGTGTCAAGAAAAATATTTTATACCCTTTGGGAAAAAAATACGTCTTCCTTGTTTAATTCTGACAAGACTCCACGCATTAAAAAATTGCGAAAATAAAATTTTCCTCCTTCCTTCCGTCCCAAATTTTTCAGAGCATGTTACCGGAAACAAAATTTTATTTTTTTAGGCCTAGAACTAGTTCTTGTGTATGTCGGGGTGTGGTTCTTGGAAATTCTATCTCTGCTCATTTGGTCAAGTACTGCTCCAGGAATCATGTGGAGAATGTACTCATTTCACTTGCTATTCAATAATATCACATAAAACAGACCTTTTTTGTATTTTCCTATAGTTTGGTCATAATAAATTGAAAGGGCTTCATAATGTCATAGTTTAGAATGGTTAGAAAAGTAAAATTCAGGACAATCATAGAGCCTATTTAAAATAAATCCAGCACTTATGATGACTATTTTACCAGTATACAAACTATCCATTACCATTTGTACACTTTCTTATTGAAGTCCAACAAAAATGTGTTCAAGCTTGATCTTGTAAAAGACCAAAACGATGGAGTTATGAGAAGGTCATGTCTACATAATTATATGAAACTTAAACAATTTCACCCCAAATATCTGAATAGACCTTATATGGACCTTAATGGACCTTTTTAAGAGACACTGGCACAGGCTTAAAGAGATGCTGGCACATTTGAAAAATAGTGCGCCCTCAAGATTGTTCAAATCGATATTTTTGCATGGTTGTAAAGCGTTTATATACATTAGCCCTCACCTGAAATGATTAAGACCAAATCATTGTCCTAATGGGTAAACAGAACAATTTTATAATTAATGTCGCTGGTGACATTAATTCAGCAGACGACGGAAATGGCGTCTAACACAAGAAAACGCACGCCCTATGCACGTTTTCCACGGCATGCACCCTGTTTGACTGGTGTGTGACCTTTGTGGTTTTAATATCAATGAGTACAAGTCTATGATATTCATATAATACACACATTTGTCAATTAAAGTAATGGAAAACTTAAAAGTTAGCCTACAAATTACCTGGATGCCTTTAACCTCTTACTAACGTCCCTATCTGTTTTTGAGTGTGTTATTTTTATGTGTAAAATGTATCTTTATTCTTCCAATGGCCTAAACTATCATTTGAGAGCAAATTGAAGAAATTTCATATTTTGTGAAAATGTGCCAGTGCCACTTTAAAAACTCTTTCCCTTCTCCACTTGAAATGTCTAGTTATACCACTCAGGGGCAGCATATGGGGGTGATGGAAGTGCCCTGAGAGTTTCAAAATTCAGGAAAAACAGGGGTTTTAAGCAATAAATTGCATAAAAATTAAGGGGTTTTACCTATATGATTTAATCATGTAATGTTTTGCCTCTCATTTGATTTTACTCTGGTGCCACCCCTGATGCCATTCCTTATGATAGCTGATGCAACACCAACTTATAAAAAGGAAGATCTCAAATAATTATGTACGAGTACCTTGACGTAACTCGACGTCCATACAGGTGCTTGCATCAGTCAAAATTTCTTTGGTATTCAGTCAAATAAAAAATCAAAAAATATCTGCATATTTAGTACCGATCAAACTGTAATATTCTCTTGCACTACAGGAGTGGTACATTGCCTATATAGCTATACAGCCAGCTTGCATCAGTCAAAATTTCTTTGGTATTCAGTCAAATAAAGATCGAAAAATATCTGCATATTTAGTACCGATCAAACTGTAATATTCTCTTGCACTACACGAGTGGCACATTGCCTATATAGCTATACAGCCAGCTAAAGTTAGTCAGCCTGTGGGTCCTGGGATGGATTTCTCAAATCACTCTAGGTTATTCCATGCGCCATCTCAAATGACTCTTACTCGAGTGTTGTATATGCCTACAGTTATTCCAGCGTTAGCATTGTTATGTCACTGCGATGTGTTTCTATGGGTGAGAGATTCTTTAGCAGAGCTGCCTGCCTGAAAAGTTAATCCATTCAACACTACTGATTGCATGAATTCGACAAATTAGCAGTTGTTGTAGCTTTAGTTGATCGTAGTTCATCACCACACAAAATCAAATCCGGGCTTGTCTATAATGCCATGATTTATACTGAGCTAAGTGATGTAATGTCTAGAGCTAGAGAGAGATTGATTCATTATCGGGCTGAAGAAATTAGGCATTAACAGTGTAATGAACTTAGTCATTAGCTACAGGTTAATTAGTCCATTAACCTTTTAACCTTTGTAAAGCCCTGCAGGTGACTATAATCACATAATCATTTTTTATACCCAAATTTTTGCAATCATTTTCAGTGTTTTTGTACATTATACTCGAGGCTCGGAGAAGCTGGTGAGCATTGAATTAAATAAACGATAAAAACACAACACGGTCCCGAACCGGCCCCCCACCCACCAGGCTCAAGATTAAAACCACTGGACCCACGAATGCACGACCATAAATTATCGACCATATTCAGAATAGCATGGGAAATCATTAAATTATGCCCCCCCCAAACAACTAGTCTTATGTCAGTGTTTTAAGATGGGCTTTTAAATGACTTTGGCAGTCATCGGGGAGCCACTCAAACCTATGATTTCCTTATGATTCATGTCTTATAACCTACAGAATCTAACAGGGTTGGAAAGGTTTCAGACTTTTAAGTTTGTTAAGGCTGACTCAGAGATTTCAAAGAGGAGGGCACCCTTATTTTTTTCTTAACAAATAGTTTTGTGTCGCCCTGCCTTAACGGCCTACTCGATTATTTCCTGAGAGGCCCCCTCCCTTCCAAAAAAAAATCGTGTTTTTTGCATGTAATAACGCTTGTCTCATATACTAATCACTGTGTGGAAATTGCTAAGGCTTAAATCGAATTCCTCAATATAGAAAATTACAACCTTTGTTATAAATTCCGTATCCGGAATTTTTTGTTATACCAGGATCTCCTATGGGACGTAGACCTACAATAATGTTTACTGCAATCAAAACTAAAATCCGGATTCATCCTCAATTTCGGAATTGTGCATTTTCGGTTCTATCTTTAGTTCTAGTTGACTACTTTTTTCATTATACAACCAAAAAATAATATTTCGAAAATGCGCTGAGTCAGACTTTAGGCAGGAAGACACATAGGGAATCACTTTGTTCCACTGTAGTAGTTGTTTGTTGTCTGTTGTGAAAAAACGGGAAGCATTTGCCTGTAATATCCCAATACTTTGATGGATTTAAAAAAACCAACCTTGGATCACAGGTACAATCAGTGCAATCCCCGTTTGTTGATGCGGTCAAGTCAAATCCATGTCAAAGTCCTGTGGAGGTCAGTTGTAAAATAGGCTAAAATGTAAAATTGACCTCATTTGAAAGTTGAAGTTCATTGGAACCAAACTTGAGTCATATGTGCACCAAGGGATCCCTCATTTGTTGAATGAGGTCAAAGGTCAAATACCACAGTCAAAGGTCATGTGAGGTCAAGTTATAAAATAGGCTGAAAATGTAAAATTGACCTCATTTGAAAAGATAAAGGTTCAGTTGGAACCAAATTTTGTTTATGGAGTTCTTGCAAACCCTCTTTGTTTATGTCAAAGTCATGGTGAGGCCTATCACATGCTCAAACCGCGAGGGGGGGGGTGGGGAGGGTGGGTGGTGTGGGGTGGGGGGGGGGGGGGCGTCAGGTGACACAAGCGGTATGATGACCGATTTTTTTTTTTATATTCAGAATGCTTGTCTGGCCTACCAATCACTGTGTGGAAATACTAAGCTCAAACCAATGTTTATAAAATTCCACATCTGGAATTTTTTGTTATACACATACCTATTGTAACCGTTATAATATACATAATCTGTCTGCATCAAAACTAACAATCCCAATTCATCTCAAACTTTGAAAACTTTTTAGGTGACTACTGTCTATCCTCTAATAAACTCCCCGGGGCGTTGCATTTTTCAAAATGGTGCGTTTATTGAGGTCATTTGTTCCATTATAATTTACATTAAAAAACATCGGCAGCACCCTCTGCAGAGCTGCCAACTTTAACATTAACCTGTTCAGTACTCAGAAATCCCCGTATTTGAGGTTCCTTATTTGTTTTGTGAAGTTGCAACCTTTTCCGCAAATTGACGCCCAACCGCTGTGCAAAATAATGTATGATTCGCGGGCTGATTCGTTGTTACCTTATCTGTCTCCCACGTGATGTTAGTCTTCTTTGTCGGTCAACTCCAGCGATCATGCAGTGGGCAATAGCGTTCACCTAAGGACCGCACATTACCCATCCATTTCGCATTTGAGCTGTATATATTCCGCTTTAAAACATTGTTTTCCCTTGCTGATTTCTTTCCTTTACTACACTAATTTTACTCTTAAATATAACTTTCCATCGTTGCACCATGGTACTAGGACCATGTGATCGCAAAACAGAGGAAATACTGCCGCCGAAACGCTCTGAAACTAACCATTTTGATTTGGCTGGGACGACCTGAATTTTTTTAACCCCCGTTTTATTTGTTTAACAAGAGCTTCCAATCAACCAACAGCTATTACGATGTAAGTGACCACCAAGGTCAAAGATAACGGTCATTATTTATGTCATGGGTCAAATAGTCTATTAACTCTGCTAGCTGTTTAATCAATTCAAGGTTATAATATTATTATGTGCTCTCTTCAATCATATTTTTAGGGGAATTCGGCAATTCGTAATTCTGTATTTGCCACTATCAACAGCTTACCAAATATAAAATATCCCTACTAGTACAAGTTGGCAGCACAGCCTATATGGCAATGTAACCAGGTGCTCTTCAGAAAATAGGATATCAAAAAACATGCTTGTCCTTTCTAAGATATGGCCGCGCACCAGACGAAACTCCCTCTGATCTTAACTCCAGAAAAAAAAAAAAAAGCTATATATACTTATAATGTATTCCTTGCACAATAATTGGCATTAAAGTGGGTTTTTGCAAATCTTACAACTTACAAAAGGACTTGGCTGATAATTTAGCAGTGTACTTGGTTGGTTGGTGGACCAAATTGGTGAGTTTTCACAGCCGACCTTCGCAATCAAAACGTGGGGCGTTTAGGAGGTTTTTTATTTTTCCATAACTATTAAAAAAAAAAAAGTGGGGGCGTTTATTAGAAGGGGGTGCGGTTATTAGAGAATATACGGTATATCTTTATTTCTAGTTGACTCTTTGTAATAATGCACCCAAAACATATTTCATATAATCTGAGGCCGCCTTTAATTTAATATTTTTCAACACATTTTCATTTCATTGTTTACGTATTTAAAACTTCAATATCTTGAAATGAAGACAACCAAACACAGCATGTTAAATTCTAAATTTTCAACCAGGGGCATAACAGGGTCACTTGTCAGAGGGGGCATTTCCCCAGTTTTGATGCAGATTTTGTTCTTCCTGGTTTGAGGTGGTTTTAGGGATGCAGATTTTTCTCATTGGAGGTGAAAAATTGTTCCTGGTGTGGCAGTTAAAAGGGGCTGATTTAGCATGATTTTACAGCTTTTTTCTTTTCTCCCCCCCCGTAAAAGCTCTCTGGGGGTGACAACCTATATGTGTATGTGCATTTCTGTTATGTGTGGTAGAAATTTAAAATCATTTACGAGCAATATGTTTCTCAGAGTCTCTTCTCTTCAAAGAAACATTTGCTAACCATCTTTCCGCTATTCTGGTTGTTGTAGAGTCTTGTTTTAATCTCTCGGATCCTGTGGTGAACTGTACTGTGACACCATTATTTTGAATTGCCAGTAGTATTATTTGGTTGAAACATACGTGAAATGGCAGCAATTAGCTTGATGGGCAATGACGGTTTACTCAGAACATAATAAATGATGTGCCAACTCATGTTTCTACTTTTGTTAGACTCAAAACATCATAATTTCTGTGCTGGAGCTGCATTTTAAAGCTATAGGCTGATATTCTGAAAGGGAGTCTAACTTTAGATCTGGATTTAAACCAGGGTTAGTCCTACATGAGTGGACCTTTTTTCCTTCCAACATACAGGTGAGAAAATTCCTCATTCATGAGGAATTTTCTCACCTGTTACATTTAACTTTCACAGTATATGTTGAAAGGAAAAAAGGTCCACTCTTGTAGGACTAACCCTGTTTTAAATCCAGGTCTAAAGTTAGACTCCCTTTCAGAATACCAGGTGACTATAATTGCTCAAAATTTCACATTTTTTGCTCAAACATTTCAAAATAATGCATTTTCATGACCACATTCTGAAATGAAAAATGTATTTGAGTACAACAAGCCTAGTCTTAGGTCCATAGCTTTTGAGATAGCTTCTTCAATGGCCAATTGGAAGGTGCCATCTCAAACCCACTAACTTAGGTGTTATAACTTATACAGAACCTAGAACAATTGAAAGGGTACAGTAATTCATTATTGTCTAGAAAAATTATTCACAAAATTTGAGTTGATTCCGATCTTGCAGTTTTGTGTTATGGGCAAGCCTAGGCGAAATGTCAACCGTGCTAGCATGGTCAACCATGGTCAACCATGGTCAAAACATGGCTGACCATGGTTGACTATGGTCAGCGATGATCAGCCATGGTGGCTTGACCATGGTCAACCATGGTTACCATGGTCCCCATGGTTACCATGGTCCCCATGGTATACCATGGTCGACCATGCTTTAGCATGGTTGAACATGGTGCATTCCATTGTCATCACCTGACTTGACCATGGTTGACCATGGTAACTTCAAGTACACCATGGTCGACACAGGCTTTAGCATGGCTGAGCATTGTCAGCCGTGGTCATCATCTTGTGGTGGCCCTGGTCCCCATGTTTCACCTCATTTGAACATGGTTGGCCATTGTCACGTCAGTGCAATGTGACTGGGTCACTAACCCAGAAACTAAAGTCTGATCATGTTGAACAAGGTTCCCATGGCTGACCAGGTTACCATGGTCCACTTCAAGAGCCCATGTCGTGACCATGGTCACTAATTTGGGAAACTGATTATTGTCTAGCCATGGTTTGACATGACACTAGTGGCTGTATTGTCTGCCATGGTTACCATGGTCACTCTTCAGTAGCGTGTGTCTGACCATGGTCACTGCATTAGGACTTGACATAATTACCATGGTTGACCATGGTCACTACAATGTCCTATGGCTCAAGCTTGGTGAGGAAAAAAAATAATCAAAATCATATGGCAGAGCTTTAGGTTAATTAGAAGATCCCTGGGGTAATGATAATAATTACACTTGTCCACTACTATCTTCTAGCTCTGAAGAAGAACTAAGACAAGTCATGGGTTGAATGGTGGTCACAATTAACAGCATAATGGAATTGGTAAAATTTTGGCAATTGGGATGGTATTGGGGTGCCACACCCTTCTTGTGTTTGGTTCACCAGGGTCAAGACATTGCTGACCATGGTTGACTAGGGTCAGCTATGATCAGCCATGGTGGCTTGACCACGATGGTCAACCATGGTTACTATGGTCCCCCATGGTCAATTACCATGGTCGAGCCATGCTTTAGAGCATGCTTAGCATTGTCAGCCTGATCATCAACCCTTGTGGCCATGGTTGACTATGGGTCACTTCTACCATGGTCAACCATGTTATCACCTCATTTGCTCCATGGGTGAGATCATAGTCACTTCAGTGCAATTGTTTTTCACTGCGCTACAGGGATTCCCAGGTTTTCAGGATTTTTTTCACCACTGTGAATCTCTGTGACATAGGTCGGCCATTTTCCTCTTGAGTCTTTACTTTGCATGTTTATACTGTGTAAACTTTGTGCATTGATATATTTATTTTGCCTCTTGATATCAAGTAAGATAGTTTGGCTCAATTGGTAAGTCATCAGTCTTGTAATACAAAGGTCCCCGGTTCAATTCCATTCAAGGTAAGTTGATTTTCTGTCACTATATAATAATGTACCTAAACATAAGATAGGAACTATACTGGTGTATAAAATGTGTAAAACCATAGAGATGTTTTTTTTTGGGGGGGGGGGTTACCATGTTTTTGAAAAATGGCACCATTGTCATCCGTGGTTGATCATGGACAATTTGACCATGGTCAACCATGGTTAAACATGATCATATTGACCATGGTTGACCATGGTTAACCATGTTTTTGAAAAATGGCACGCCACGGTCAACCATGGTTAAACATGGCCATATTAACCATGGTTGACCCATGTTTTTGAAAAATGGCACCACTGCCGACCATGGTCAAACATGCAGAGTTTTGACCATGGTTGACCATGGTCACTTTGGAATGTTTTGACCATGGTTGGTCGTGGCGTGCCATTTTTCAAAAACATGGCTAACCATGGTTGACCATGGTCAAAACCCATGGTTGAACCATGGTTAACCATTGTTAAACCATGCTTTTTTCGCATAGGATTGCTTGTTTCCCACAGTCCCATAGCTGTAATTTCTGTCCATTTACAGACAGAAAATACGAAATTGCAAATTTCTTACAGATACAACCGAATTTGCATGTAAGATTAGGTACACATGGATTATTAAGGCTAACGGTTCAGATGATATAAAAATCTCAAGGTCTTTTGAGGTAAGTCGGGGGGAGGTTGTGGATCACAAAGTGCCCCTTTAAAGAACACTTGAAGGAATGTGTAGGTGGTATGCAATAAACTTTTACCCAATTTCTTTGCTAAACGGGGCACTAATTATATCTTTGCCAACCGGAGTTCATGGTTTACTTTGACATCCAGTTTTCTCTGGAAATCTCGGCTACAGTGACCAGTGACCTAATGATACAAGACATATCCCAATCAGGATGAGTGGTCAGGTTTGCCGAAGCACCACAGCAAGGCCAATTGAATATGTCGGAAAACATTTAGCAAATAATGTCAGATCTGAACGGGGTATCTTGAAGACTGAAAGCAAATAAGTGGTGACCTTTTAAGGGTGGAAATATTACAGGTAACTTGTTGCAGTGGTTTCTCAATTCAGTGAATAACTAAGGTGAATTATGACATGTGGACCCTGTAAGCAGGCGCCTGCATAGAGGGGTGCAATGCACCCCCTAATTTCCACACGGGGTGGGTGGGGGATTCTTTACCATCCCCCTGGCTTGAAAAGCAGAAGGGGGATTTTGCAACAGCACCATGTTCAAAAAGTTTAAGTCCGATTGAAACCAGACTTGGTTAAGGTGCAATAGGGGTTTCTTCATATGTGGAAGATTGTCAAAGGTCATGGACCAAGGTCATAAATCATTTGAGCTCATGTTCCATACTGCCATCTTGCCAGGTGGATCATGCAAGTTTACTTGCTGTATTTTTTTGTAATAAAAGATCTGAAATTTATAGAACATTTGACAAAATTCTACTTTTGGGTGATGAAGTATTCAAAAAACGCCCGGAAAAAAGGACCAGCATATAGGCCTTCCTTTAGAAAATGAAATAATTGCATCACTCTTTTTGTCTACAGAGACGTACATCCCAAAGTTGTCAAAGTGTAGAATCTGCTGTATATGTTCTACCAAATAAGTAATATTGAGGCATACTTTGCTCTACTTTTTTTAAGTAAAGTAATTTGAAGTCTACATATTTTTTGAGCTGATGAAAATGGGCAAAAAAGTGTGTAAAATTGACTGAGGGAGGGCTGGCAGAAATCAAATCATTGAAATGATTGATTTTATGCCTAATTTTGAAAAACATTAGCGGTTTAACAATTTCAAACACCTCTTAATTTTGCAAAAATCATATAGGCACATGACTAATCCTGATATTAGCCATATTTAACATTCTGGTTAAATGGGTTCTTGAATTAGTGTATTACACCTTAAAAGTGCACGTAATAGGTGCCCAGGAATAGGTGTTACAGGGACCAAATTCATAAATGTTGTTAATTAAGGTAAAATTATGTACAAATAATTGACCAATTTGATGAAATTTAACATAAGATTATGACAACTGTGAGTTAAAGCAATAATAGCACATTTTTTAAGAGTCTCCCCAATTTTTAAAAAAAATGTGGATTTTTTTGTACAGTTGAATTGGTAATTGGCCTGTGAATGGTAAAGCTTGAATTTCTCTGCATCTCGCATAAAAAGGAATTTTGTAATTAGAATAATTAATATTGGATCCCGATAATAATTAAACGGCCACAAAAAATGGCATTCCAATATGAAATAGCAGGAAACAGTGGCATAACCAGCTGGGATGGGGGAGAGCACCCCCTGCTCAGAACCCTTGCTCCCCTGCCAGCTCCCCAATTGAACTAACCATTTGTACAGTGTCTAGATGCCTTGGTACCCCTTCCCCCATTTGCAAAGGTCTGTGCTGGGAAGTAGCGTGATGTACATGTCAACACTCCATCATTAGCTGTTCAGATAGTTTAGGCAAGTCAAATTAGGAGATTGTGCTATCCATAATGGACAGACCAGAAAATTTCACAATTTCCAAACAGCACTAAAAAACGCATTGATTCAGATCAGGATCCACAAACGATTACCAAATCCCCCTTTTACATGCATGCACACTTTGAGCTTTAAAAATAAAAACGGTTCCCAAGTATAGTTTACTAGAACAATACCATACAATTGTGCAAAAATCGCATAAACATCTCACAATTTGAAAACTGAGGGCCCTCGTCAAAATGTGCTATTATTGCTTGTAATTATCTTTTTGCTCCGATAAATCCTCACGCAGCATTATTGCTGATGAGGTGTATCCGGCCACCCTCGTTAACAGGGACAAAACCTGATTTAACAACTTTGGTATAACTAACGATATAATTTAATAAAAAATAAAAAAAATTGGCCACAAATTACACAGCATTCTTCCTCGCAAGCTATACCTTAAGGCCGCACCAAAACCGAGGCCCTCATTATAAGTTTATAAAATGAGTCAGAAATTAATGTTGACAACTGTTCTGCTATGCATTCCAGAAACACGGCAGGGCTCTTATTATCTCCTCATCAAAATAGAAATGAAATAACGGCATACAATCAAAACCCAAACGAGTTAATCAATGGTATTATTCATAGAAGCGTGTGAACTTCTCGACCGAATCTGATAAAAGGAAAGAGAGTGCCGTTAAAGTCTTTCATGGCAGATCTCTGGCGGGTATGAAGTGGGAACATTCAACAACAGTGTGCTTATTCGGGCGTAGATTAGATTGTTGGCAGTATTGGGAAGGGGTACGAAATAGGGTGGTATGGTCGGATTTTGTGTTTAACATTCGTATCCTTTATTTGGGTATATTTATTTGTTTGACTGGGACTGTTTTAGTTGATTACGGAGCGGTGAAATGAAGTTTGTTTATTGTAGCCTGGGATATAGGTATGAGTAATGATGGGTTTTTTGTGTATTTATTGTTCTATTAAAGCAATAATTTTTTTTTTTTTTTAAAAAAAAAACAAGTCAGGTTTTTCTTGTCATTTGTGAAGGTATATGCCCCCCCCTTTTTGCCACAAAATTAAAAAAATGCATCTTCTGACATTCATTTAAATCATATTCAGTAAACTCATATCATATCAGTCATATCACATTGTTTGATTGATCCAATGTAGTAACAAAATAAATGGGATATTTTATTACAAATCCTAATCTAAACAAAGGTGGATGACCTGATTTAAAGTAAATAAAGTTTTAAATAATTAATCTATAGATTCCCTGCAACCTTAAAACCCACAACCGCCATCGACATTTTTTTTCACGCTGATATTTCAATTCCGTGTTGAGGAGAGTAACTGCATACATTTATGTTGGTCGACAAATTGTAGGCCCAATTTTGTGTCACCTGCCTTACATGCAAGCCATCGGGAAGGATCTTGTCCACTGTGTTGTCTGTTGATCTTGTTGTCTGTTGTGAAAAGGGGTAAACCTACAATCTTGTTTGCAAAAGTTGTTGGAACCCTTTTGGCAGATTTTGGTTCCCGCCCCCTCCTTTCAGTGTTGCATGAGCGCGACACACTTGAGCAATCTCGCACCATATAATTTTCACACTGATTGGGAGGGGATGGGAGGGGGAAAGAAAGTATAGTTTACAATGCGTTTCATGCCTATTATCTCCTTCATAGCTGCCAATATTAACAGTGTTCCAAGGACTTATGAACAAGATTGTAGTTGTTGGCCTGTAAGTATCCACATACTTTGATGGATTGTCACAAAACTTGAGTCTTAGGTGCAACATGGTATCCATCATTTGTTGATGAGGTCAAAGTTCACAATACCAAGGTCAAGGTCACATATTCAAGGTCAAGGTCAACATACCAAGGTCAAAGGTCACATACCAGGTCCAACGACAATTTGAGTCAATTTGTAGCTAAAATTTATATTTACCTCAATTGAAAAGTTTGAAGTCTGACTTAAACCAAACTATTTTATGGATTTGAGGTGGCAAAGGTTTATATAACCAAGGTCAAATGTCATAATGAGGCATATCATTCACAATCGCAATGACAAGGCAACACTGGTCGCGAGGACCACAATGTACTTTTGTGCTCATAACTTCCAAACACAAACACCCATTAGAGTCCTAAGAATTTCACAGGGCAAATGAGAAAAATAGCCGCTTTCTTCAGATATACCGCCAAATGTTGCCCACCTCCGGTAAAATCTGGGGTTCTGAGGGAAAAGGCTATTAGCGCTCTGGCCATGGACCTTTAAACCCTGGTTACTTAATCATGGGGACAATGTGGGGTGAACATCCACATATTAACAAAACTCATTTGAAGAAAAATTATATACATTTAAAGGATAGTCTGTGAAGGCTTCCCATCCATGATTCAAATCCTCAACTAGTGGGCACTTTTAATCTGCTTATTTCAAACATTTCTGATATCTTGACCTTTAGAATATGCAAAATGTGCAAGTACCCAAATCAACCCTAGGCAAATCAGTAACACATAGATTTGCAGCAGCTTTTACAAACTCAGTGATTAGATGAAAACTGTCCTCTTTTATCAATTATCATGAGACATCTTTATGAAGACAAGTAACATATTCTCATCTGTCAATATTTATGCAGCTGTATTGTCACCCCAGTCTTCAAAAGGAGAAATTCAAGTGCAATGAGAGATTTCACATATTATGTGACCTACAATGAAGCCCTGCTTTTTGTACTGATGGGAAGCTTTCCATAAACAAATATACGCATTTGAAAGGCTTAAGCTAGAATTATTTCTTTCTTTGGTCCCAATTCAATATGAAATTCTACTTTCATATTGGAGCCTATGTTTTATTTGAATACTATAAAGAAAGTATAACAATCACCTTTTCTTTTCACTTTTAAGCATTTCTGTAGGCCAATACAAGGCCGCGGATCTAGGGATGCATGTGGCTTACCAGGTGGGGGCAAAGGGGAGCAAGTGGCCCCCTTAAAAAAATCTTGATGGGAAATCGGGAATACAACACGGATGGTTCAATGTATACAAGCCCCTTTTTCGGATCTTTGCCCTGCGACCGGGAATCTTTGCTCATGACCGGGACAATTTTTTTGGCACCTACACTAACCGGAATGGGTTGCCCCCTCGAACAACCGGGCTGGCTACGCCCCTGAGGGAGGGTCGGAGGGGGCGCGCGCCTCCCTGTACTTCTGGCAAAATCTTGCAAATCAAGCCCATTTTGGACAAGTTTAAGCCTTTTAGTAGCCCCCGGTAATTTTTGACGTTTTTCAAATCCTGGAGTCGCCCCTGATATACAGGGTAAGACATCTTCTGAGTGTCTAATGTATATGTAATCTTTACATATGATGCAATGTATAGATGCCTTGAAATCTCTTGTTCACCTTTTTATAAATTTTCACTCACAAAAGTTACATGCCATTTATTTTGATTCTTTCAGGTTTGTGTATCATTTACCTTACTTATTTGAGACTTGAGTTCTTCTATGTCATAGGTTCTGTTTGGAATTCAAATACATTAAGGCCGACTCAGAGATTTCCCTTGCGGAGGGCGCCCTCAATTTCCAAAAAAATCGTGTTTTTTGCATGTACATTAAGCTTGTCCATACTAATCACTGTGTGCAATTGCTAAGCTTAATCGACTTCCTTCATATAGAAAATCACAACTTTGTTTTTTTGTTTAAATTTCCGGATCCGGAAATTTTTGTTATACCAGTATCCTTGGGACGTAATCCTATCACATAAATGTTTACTGTCATCAAACCAAAAAAAAAAATCCGATTCATTTCAAATTTCGGAATTGTGCATTTAGGGTTATTATCTTTAGTTCTACGTTGACATATTTTCATTTTATTACACAAAAACAAATATTTTGAAATCGCTGAGTCATACTTTAAGGCCCACTCCTTCAATCTACATATAATATTAATACCGCTACCTTGAACTTCCCTGAATTGAAAGACTTTCCATACCATGCTCATTTTCACTGGTATCCAACAAACACAACGCCCTGTGGTCTGTGGTAATAATTTTCTGTGATAGTGAGAGGGCAGATTTTGAGATCATGTAGTTTGTGGCTTTAATTAATATGCACTCTGTTTATTTTAAGTCTGTATCATTATATTATACAAAGTACATACTTATTCACTAGACAAATAAAATGTAAGGATGTACATGTAAGGTAACAAAAGTCTGGGAGGGGGTTTGTTACCCATTGAAGGGCAATTTTGAAAAATCCGTACAAGTGGCGTAACCAGAACCTTTGCAAATGGGGGGGGGAGGAGGGTAGAATGGGTGCTGAGGCATTTTCTGAGAGGGTGAATTTGGGTCCTTCAACATAGACAGTTCATTTGAAGAGACTGGCAGGGGAAAGGATTATGAGCAGGTTAACCACCTCCCCACTGTGAATCGCGTAAAAAAAGCTTACTCAACCGAGGTCTGCATAGGGTTTATATGATGTATTGAGCCAATCAGAGACATGCCTATTGAAGGTTTTAATTTGATTGGTTACTCAGACTTATATCATGTTATATCTGTAGAGTGATCCAATCACCGATACTGTACAAGAAAGGTGCTAGACCTCAGGGGTCACAGATGGAAGTTGATTTCAGTGGGGGGAACCCCCTTAAATTTTGGCGATCACCACCCGAGATAGTGCTCCATAGACACATGTAAAATCAGGTCCCTGCCATGTAAATTTGGATGCTTCTGCCCCACTGATAATTAAGAGGGACCTATTCATTCTTGGTAGATGATTTGACTCTACTTGGTGGTGGTTAGTGGCACAACCAGACCTTTCCATTGAGAGGGGAATAAGGGGTACACACTAAACCAATGTTGGTCATTTTCCTGTTCAGTAGTCAACTAGGCGCACTACTCTTCCGAAATAGAGTGGTCAAATTTTGACCAAGAAAGGGTGACTCTTTTCGTGGTCAAAATTGACCACTATTTCGGGGTAGTGTACATAGTTGACTAGCTGACACCCGGAAATTACCATGTTGTTTTAGTGTGTAACTGAGACATTTTCTGAGGGACTAATTGGGGGGGGTCCTTTTCCATAGACATGTCAAAATGTTC
>JAMKCH010035214.1:0-28693 GCA_023653785.1 Ophioderma brevispina | reverse complement strand
CTGTAGTCCTTTTATGTCGCTTATTCTATCCACATTTCAATGGACAATTTTGTATATCCTATGTACCGGCTCTTAACCCAAAACCTGCTTGGGCTCTTTTTGGATGACCAACCTGGCCATCAGTGCTTCAATTACGAAGCCCAGGTTTTCCAATCCATTGTATAGAGATCAAGTGGTTTTGTCCCTCCTGATGGTAACCCCGACCAACCTATCTGGCCCAATGACTATGGAAACACCCAGGGCTAACTTATTGATCACAGAAATTACTTTCATGATATTTTGGCTTACGTCGCTTCGCAACATGCGAAAACCACGACGGTTTCAAATAGGGCCATGTTTTGTACGATTTCATCATATTTTGTTCGATCATGCCCCGCCATACCTACAAATCAAAACAATCACAGTCTGCGCCGTGCTGATTGACAAGCCTTGACATACGCGCAATTGGCCGGCTAATTACACAGATCGAATCTGTGTTAGTGGATTATAACATACTACACAGAGGAAGGTGTATGTAAACCATGTATACAATCCCCCATTGGCAGTTGTAGACACCAGATGCCTTTGTTTTACATGCTCAGTCTTCCTAAATAACAATTAATATGAGCCTGACCTAGCCTAGTATCACATAGACATGATACCACATAATCCAATTGCATCCTTAGAACATTTTTTCCAATGCTCATTATAAGAAAATCAAGAGAAATTGGAAATTGTGCACCACAATTCAGAAGTTTCCTGTGTTTTATTGTTGACATCATGAGAACAAGAGATGTCAAGGAGTAGTTACTCACCCCAATCAATATTGCATTATTGGGATAACTATGAATGGGATGTTAATCATGTTGTTTCTGTTTTTGGGCGTGCAAGAGTGCACAATCGATATGTACAGTATTCAAGTAAGTGCACTCCTGTCAAATGGAAAGTAACAGTAAAAATGATGGTCACAACATGCTGCGTGTGCAATCTATGTCTGTCCTTGTGTGTCGGGTTTGTACTGAGCAAGCGAAGACACCTCGATGGGTGTACGCGGCTAAGACTATTTGCACAATCCCTGAAATGCAATCTCATTCGGTGCCTTTCCATCCGGGAACTTGTACCATAGGTCAATGTCTACAAAAAAATTTGTTGTTCTCGTTCGCGTCCGCGAACAGTTGCCTAAATTAATACAAATTACCTTTTCACGTGAAGTTAATCTTAACAAAAATGTATAGAATACTCTATGGCAACAAACAAACAATCGAGGCACTGGTGTTGAAATTCACGACAAAACGTGATATTTTCGATCGTAAAAAAAACTGTGCCCTAATTGTCACCTGACGGACGATTTACACCTAAATGGCAACGTCACAGATAGGGTAGTTTTCCGTTGTATTTTGGTACGCTCCTACCGTATGTTTTTAGCTGACTTGAGGCTGGTACTGTACAGTTCCCTGATGGAATGGGGCACCGAATAGATATGCATTTCAGGGATTGTGCAAATAGTCTCTTCTGTCCCTGACCTATAACCACAGATAGAAGCACAGTGGCTACAGCCTACTAGTGAGACCTATCCCACACTGTCCCTGCCTTTTCGAATTTGATCTGTACTGGGACAGTGGGATAAACATCTCGTACACAGGAGAGTTGATAGTTTCGTCGAGGCATAACCTTTTTGTCTTTCATTCACGTTTCTGTTTTGTTTAACATTTGGACATGAACTCGTATATCATCTACCGTAAAGGTTATGCCCCTGTACAGGGACTTGGTATCCATCCCCAATAACTAAACCCATCCTTAAAACCAATCCACCACATGTGTCATCGTGTGTCATTCTTTACCCAAAAACTGCTCGTGGAGAATCGTAATGTTGTTGATGAACAAAACCAACGAGTGTCGACCTTTGACCGTCAAACTCCAAAACTGGCAACCCCTCACTCATGACAGTTTTATGGAGTAACTAATTTTGAGTTGAAAATTCATCCATTGTACATTTTTAGCCATTTGGATGAAAACAATGTGCGGTACTTGTTCGGTGTAGTATTGTAAGATGCTAACAGAGTCCTGTTTTAGGTAAGTTTTGTAATTCGGAATTGTCAGAGGACTTTAAATTTGGTGTTGGCTTATTGTGGATACCAAATCCCTGTACAGCGGCATATAACCTTTACGTTAGCTATATACGATAATGTCCAATGTTAAAAGATGAAATGAAAGACAAAAAGGTTACGCTCAGCAGACCTAGAGAGTTGCCGCACTCATGAGTGCACTCTTGGCACAAGAGAGCCCTTTACTTTATCTTATTTTGCCTGTTTGCGCAGACATTGGCATTAAAACTCCGATAAATCGACCTAAGAGTTTCTATGAACAATCCATTCAACTGAGAAAACTATCCACGGTTCCTATTGAAAATCTAAAAGAATCGACCGGTTGAGGCACTAAATTTCAGTGCAAGCAATACTCCACTCGTACCAGGCGAAGTTCGGTGATACTGTCAAAATGTACATGATGCCGTTCATTTAAGCGGTACAACGAGAATAATGGTAAAAATCGCCAGAATTTGTCGTAGTCTAATTCCCGTCGTTTCTAATATGCACCCGCATTGCTCGGTTCGCGTGAAATTGGAAGGCGGACAGGCCCGGTGGTGTCTATAATAGAACATGTGTAAGCATGATCGTTCCCTTTTTCGCGAAAAAGGGGTATTTTGTGAAAGGATGTTCGCGAACATAGAATGTTCGACATTTTGAAAAAAGGGTCCTTTTTGTCAACATGTACTCGAATATTTTTGAAAAGGGTATAAAGTTTTTGTGGAACAAAGAAAATGATGAAATACTAGAAATTTACCAATATCTCGCCTTAATTTAATCAGTATACAATTTGTCATGTTTTGTCCCCAAAATATTAGCTAATATTTGAAACTCCTCTGGAAAGTCAGGTCGGATTCCGTTTTGTTGGCATTAAATTTTTCATGGAGTGTTTTGCTAATGTCTGATTTATGAATACGCTTCTCCTGATACTAAAAAATTAACTCCGCCCACGGCTTCATTAGAATAATTAGTTGGTCCCTAGGACCCCCCCCCTTGGGCCACTAACGGAAGTGAAAAAAAATCACCGATATTTTACTAATTAAACAAATTAAAGTAATTAAAACCTTGGGATTATTGGCTTAGATATATACCCTAGGACGGCAATTAATTAATAATTAATATACTAAAATCAAAAACCTTTTATATGCTAAAGCATCAATTTTAATTTTTCATGCGGGTGCTCTTAACTGTGTAAGTCAATGGGAAAATCGAGTTCGGAGAAAAAAATACATTAAGATGGTATAAATTGGATATATTTGAAATGATTATTTTAAATTGGTTATTCTAGAGTCAGATATAATGAATTATTTTGGTTCAAAACCTTATATTGGAGTTGCTGAGGATGGAAATGTGCAAACCACTCTTTTTCGGAGAGTGACAATCACAAGTTCGGATTTTCATTTTTATGGTGGGTATGATGGTTCTTACGTGACCCCATTTACTGGTGTTAGTGTCATGATAAAACTCAGCTTTTCCTCTTAGCTGTGCGCAACTGGTGGCGTGAAGAGGGAGGGAGTTGAAGTGAATATAACAATGCATTGTAAATCAAGTGTGGCAGATTTTTTTTTAAATTAAATTTTTAATAATAATACCAATAATGAATGTTGTATATGTTTGTTATTTGTTGTTATTTTTAATCCTATCTCCTGCATGGGGGCCGGGGGGGGGGGCTATATTCATTCTCACACGGCCCGCACGCATGCGGGGGATGCGCCAAGAAAACGACTGGTAACGACTGGCTATAAACGCCTAAAAAAAGTTACAGTAATTCCCCTTCCCTTTGACCCACAACTTGTTTGATTAGGTTGTTCAGTAAACTGAATAAGTTAGTTGACGTGTAGAAATTCCTGGCAAAATATCATCTTTTCTGAAACTTTCACTTGGGATGAAATCTACAAAGGAAGATGGTGGGTAAAATTTAAATTCTGTATTTTCCTACGATTGTGCCACTCGAGAGTGGTAGTAAAGAGAAAGACAGGACGAACAGGGCCAGGACGTCACCAAGTCTGAGCGTCAGTGTCACTCAAGTCAAGTCTAAAGCTTAAATTTATGGGTTTATAAACAGTCGCCTCCAAGGGGGTGAAACCATTCAAAACCAGTCGTCCGTGCGGCGCTGACATTTTGAATAGTGCACGGAATAATTATTAGTTTGGGTGCTTTGTATACACACAGAATGTCAATTCTGATACAAACAATCCGCCCAAAAGTCAGGTTGTGGATGTGTGGGTGCTATTGGGTGGTTAAATTTGTCCTACCCATGGCAACACAACTAATTGTTGAAATGACACATTCAGTCGTTGATTTAAATTAAAGCCGCCTCAATGAATTAATCTTTTCACCTAAAGCGCGCATTGCTATGAGAAAAAGGGAGTATCTGAGCACAATTGATCCAGGTACCACTATTACACCTGGCCACACTAACACATACATTAATTTGTATTCACTACCGATTAGTGTTTATGCAAAGCGGCACCCACAGTATGTGGAAGAAGCGGGAGCAGCCATTGCTTTCTCATGTTGGTACTCTATGTTTCTTTGTGGGCGGCAGACACAAAAGCGAGACGGGTGTTGTATTTAAAGATTAGTAACGTTTGCCTCTCTATCTATTATAGAACCTCTTTGGTCGCCTCAATCCCTTCATCCTCGATCATGCCCTCTATTAGGACAAAATCGATGAATGATTGT
This sequence comes from Ophioderma brevispina, assembly GCA_023653785.1. Taxonomy (NCBI): domain Eukaryota; kingdom Metazoa; phylum Echinodermata; class Ophiuroidea; order Amphilepidida; family Ophiodermatidae; genus Ophioderma; species Ophioderma brevispina. The sequence goes on along the minus strand of JAMKCH010035214.1, from coordinate 23,945 downwards.
ATTGTCCTGATGCCCAGTGCACTTGCCCATGTTTTAATCTGTCGAAGGTTATAATCCGATAAAGAAGCCTAATTTAATTAGCCACCATTCAAACACTATTAAACAGATCTCATTTGCGATGCCTACTTCAATGATTAATCACATTCAATATACAGAGAGATAAAACTAGACTAGTCCATATGCTACCCCCCTCGTGTTGATCGAGAAACTCAATCTGCAGATAGAATATGCTTCGCCAAGTTCCGATAATCGTAACTAGAGGTCTTTACATACAAACCATTATATGGCTGACTTTAAAATTGGACTGTGAGGGCATTTTGCCAAATTGTATTCATATTTAAATTTAATTTACAAAATACAAATACCTATTGTAATAATGTTACGAGCACTCAAATACACAGTGATGTGAATTTACCGACCCCTTATCCACAAAAAAATGTTACTTACCTGATTCTTGAGAAACTCTACAGATAAGTGTACTTATTGGTTGTTGTTCGATCTGATGAATTTAGTTAATAAAAAAAGGATTTATTACAATCAAGTTTTTCATCCAAAATTATGGATTGTATTTGCTACTATACAACAGCTTCCGTTAGGTCAGCAGTCTGAGGTCAGTTTACGGCAGTCCGGTAAATGCGTATCCTGCTTCAAATTGAAAAAAAATATGTTTTTTTTTGAAACTTCTCACGACTGGAATAATATAGGAAGGGGCATGTGGGAAAAAGAGATGTGGCCGAGCGATTGCGTGTTCACTTTTCCATCTCTGCAGCACCGAAGGACCAGACATAAACGGTTCAAGTTTCTTGCGAGGTTCTATAGGTTCAGACCCAATTACGATACATATTCAACATAGTAATATTATGGACGACAGCCATGATGCAAAAAAATCCATAGAACCCTTAGTTTTACGGAGATATTTGAGATTTAGTTTCTTAGCATACAATTACGCTATGACGGACTGAAACGTTTAATCTCTCGCGGCATACTATTTAGATATTATCTTTTACAGTCTGTGGCACAGACTTCACCGCTGGGAAATATTACCAGACCGCCGTTTCGTTCGTAAGGGAAGTAAATTTGAGCAGGGGACCCTAAGGACCACCGACAAGGAGAAGAGAATAGAAACCTACTCTAATAAATGAGTAGCTCATGATCGCGGTCTTACGTGGCGCATTATTATTCACGCGATGTCAATACGTCATACTGCAGAATAGGACAGCGTCCGGTGCGGCGCTATCATTACAAAACGTTGTATTGGTATTTCTCTAGCCTGAAGTCTATAACATGCTTCCAGTCACCCAAAGCGAGCGATTGTCATGTGCAATACCGGACTTTGACCACAAGATCAAACGGTTACGCGTGCTCGTGAGCAGAAATCGCTCGCTGCGACTGGAAGTATTCGTGGCTTTTTGAATGTTACAAAATTGGGGTCGCACATGATGACCTTTCACTATCAACAGTGTATCATGCACTGGATTTCCGGTTTGGACTTAGTCTTGAAGTGAAATTATCGTTCACCTCGGATAAAGTGAATTCCAATTTGCTCTTTTAAGTTTTATACTTCTTCCTGAAAAACTATCAAACATTTAAGGGTTGTCTACCGAGGTCTTATCCAGCCCAAAAGTAAAGTAAGTAAATTTGCTCAACATGGACTCATTTAGAGAAGAAGAGCATTAGTTGAGCAAAAGTGTTTCTACATCGGTTCCCGAGAAGTTCAATTTGGCATGACTTGAGGGCCAGTTAAATATGTCAGGTTGATAAAATATAAGGCCAGTCAAGTCAGGCTTAGCAGGACTGTGCTTCGCCTGCTATCTGGAGATTGAGGGGTTAAGTGTCTCAGAACGGGCGTTTTTTAGCGTTCTTTAGCTTTTTGCAACGCTTTATTGTTTTTTGTTTAGGTGTTTTTTAGGAAAATGGTTGATATTCTTACCATAAACAATCCATTATAATCGTATTATTGAGGTGTATTATGCTGCTTGTTCTGATATTCTTTGTAAGTCGGATCCCGTTGTGTACAATTTACAAATTCGAAAAAATTACCATCTGAGCTGTCCTCCATCTTGGTTTGTTGTTGGACATGGAAAACGTGCCGTGACAGGCTTTTCAGACCACAATGCGGTCTGATGGATTGAACTATGTGGCGCATAGGGAAATCGACAACAGGGCGGGGTAAACGTTGCTGCAATGTGGGCCTAATTACATATAGGCATGTATAGATGTTTGGCAATGAATACGACATAAAGCTATATTTTAGCAGTAGGACAAGTATCAAGACCCAAAATGATATTCTCTTCTTCAAGGCGCAACAAGAATTTCAATATTACGAAGCTGTGATCAACCATCTGCCAAAATGGCATCGTACCAATTGTAATGTCGAAGAAAGAAAGGTGACTTGACAGCAATTGGTGACCACAAGGGCACCCGATTGGCCGATTGCGTCAAACCGTTATTAGGTTCTGCCATCCAATGAATCTGCATTAATGCCTATGCCATTTTATACGTCATCGACATAGCAGAGCTGGTTGCGGCGTGTGTGAGGGGGGGGGCCCTACTGCAGTATGAGGCGTTGTTATGTCCCTTAGCGTCGAAGCTCGGGTAATATTCCCAACCGAGGAAGCTTTAAACTAAAACGGAGTGTGATGAATGAACATTGAAACATTAAAAATACGGGGGGACGTAGCAGACAGCCACTTGAATTCCCATTTTTATACTTCCCTGATCAACACAGATCCACGTGACAGTATCAACAATGTTTTTAAAATTGGATCTCAAATATTCTAAAGTAAAAAATCGCGTTGATAACAGTTACAGATGAATGAAATGGGAGGTGCTTACACGCTTATGAAGAAAAGTGTGCTTTCTACGGATTATTGCACGGCTAAACAGAAAAACAGAGAACAATCTGATATCAAAATCGAAATTAATATAGAAATCAATGCCATTATGAGGACACTCGCACATGTCGCAGCGTTGTGTTGTCTGGTTGATCCACACACCAAAGTGCGGTCAAAATTTGACAATTTTCCGGAATCAACCAAGTATGAAACAAATTAATGTCCAAGAAGCCAAAATGTAAGTTCTGTAATTTTAGGAGTAACAATTACAAACATTATGTTGCGTTTAGCCGGGAAAATCAGTCAGGGAGCGATTTCGGTGCTGTTATGCAAATTATGGTTTGATTAGGCAATGGCTCGGACGCCCATTCTAGACTACAAAGCCCTTCTAACCGTAAATGGGGTCCATGTACGGTTAGATATTTCGAGCAAACCTGTGGTACTGGTAGTCCTACATTTAAGATTTTGTCTACTTAAAAATAATGTGACGACAAGAAGATGTTTGCATGGTAGAAGTGCCACACATTTTGAAGGAGTTGTGTTTCAATAAGTTTTAAAGTCCCAGAATAAAATCACAAAATGAGAAACGATTTGTACTTTTGAATACAATTTTTGTTTTCATTTTTCAAAGTAACTTGCAAAATCCCAGATGGGCCTATAATCACTAAGAAGAAAAAAAAAAAAAATGATTTGCACTTGTAATACAATTTTTTTTCCATTTTTCAATTCTCAAGTAATTCCCAAATCCGAGAATATTAATCACAAACTAAGAAAATGATTTGTAATTTTTTAAAACAATTGTTTGTTTCCATTCTCAAATAATTTCCAAAAATCCCGGAATATAATCACCCCCAAAAAAAAAAAAACGATACTCAGGTCAAAAGTAAGAAAAACAATTTGCGAAAAAAATTGTTCTCCATGTCCAAAGTAGTTTCTACACCTTACCTTTTCAAAATTAAGTTCACTAAGATAGCATTATAAATTAAAAAAAACCCATTATTTTTTTTAAATCAAAAATTATTTTGGAATATAACTAAGATTAAATATTTAACCTCGTGTGTAAACCTGTAACACTGCATGGTGTCATGAAACTTTCTTGTTTCCATCCCACACAAACAAGGGAAGTGATTAATTATTGGGCTAACTTGATTGATGGTCGACCAGGATCCTTTTATTTAGTAATACACATATGGACAATAGATGAATAGGATTATAACTTCGACCAGATTAGCAACATAGGCAGTTTGCTCGTGTGTGTAGTCGACGGTGACAGGGAACGGTGACCTAATGATAGTCCCGCCATGTGCAATACATCTCTATAAGTTGTCAAGGCAGGAATTTGAATCTTGATCTGTTTGCACAACAAGTGATTTGTGGTTTTTTTAACGGAATAGAGCTCGGTTTACCAGAGCGTGCTTAAAAGGCAAGAAAACAAACAAACAAACAAACAAGTTGTGGCTTCAGAAGACAGTGCCCCATTTTGTTTAATTAAAGTTGGTTCTTTAATCGACATATTATATGATTATTAGGTGTTACTCCACTTGAAATTTCAGATGTAAAAAAAAAAATGAAAAAAAAAGTACGCAAAAAATGCAAAAAAAAAATGGAAAGCTCTCAAAATCAGGGCAATAACACACCAGTGCTTTCGATTTTTTAGGGGACACCCGATATGGGGAATGTAACCTTGCACCATCAAAAGGAATTTCGATCAACAAAGTATGTACTCTTTTCTACACAAAGTAGTTATGGGAATCGCCAATAGTGATGTGGCCACTCTTATTTACATATAGGCCTAAGGATATTGACTAGTGCCTTAAACCATGCTCTGTTTTTATTTTTTCAGGTTAATTATGGACGTGCTGCAAAACACGAGCAACGTGTATCAATGCATAGCCGTTATTACAGTACATGCGTAACTATAACTCCATGATCAATATAAGTCACACTGGCTGGCATTGCGATCACTAATGAACTTGTCAAGTTCAATCCCGGCCCTGGGGTCCCGGGACATTAGCGGGGTATATTTGCCGGGGGAATAGCCGGGGCCTGTACAAAAAAAAGTATGGCCCCGCAAGCCGGGATTGTTAGCCGAGACTGGCCCGCGGGAAGGTAAGTATAGCTTGTCCACGCCATGCCGGACATATCAGATGAAGCTGGGACTTAAGCCGGGGAGGTTACAAAAAAAATTTTCCCGGCTCCGCGGACTAAAAACGGGGACTTTAAGTACTGTGTCACAACAATATAAAAACCAGGCTATCAGTGAGCAGTATCGCCCATCAAATCTATAGTATATCACCATTTTATATAAGCTACCATTGCAGTCGATCTCTTCCATGTCGTGAAAGGCAAGCTTTACTACGCGTAGCACACACATGCACATCGTTGCACGGTCGAGGATATCAACAATACAGGAGATCGATATTTCAACGTAAAACGCCCAGAAAAAACATCAAAATCAAACAGGAGAAAATGTTTTTAAAAAAATTAATATCATGAAATCACAAGAAATTACTAGAAGTTTGTCTGATTCATGTAATCATAAAATCCACCGTAGGTAGTTGAAAGCATTGATATTTTTTGCGAAATGCCAGAATATTCGGCAGCGATTGCATAAAACGCAGGCATTTTAATATGAAAATGAAAATATTGAATCGTATGGAAACAAAAAATGATCATGAAATACATCTGTTAGCTAAAAATACTTCCGAACGGCCGCATGTTCCGATAAAAATCAAAATTAAATCGCGATTTCGAACTTGTTTGGCAGTGTTATTCCCAATCAAATTTCCATGTTATCGGGAGTCATTGGCAAGGTTTTTGAATCGCTGACGCTGTTCAGCACAAAGGTACAAGGCTCCTGCCGTAAGTCGCTCCAATTTCCAACTGCAAGGCGTGCCGAGCTGAGGTCCCGGCCCGCCATGAATCTAAAATTAGAGACCGGGGGAATTGAACTTCAATAAAAGTCTAAAAAGTATACAAATCTATTTTAATTGCACATAAATTTCCTTTTTTTTATTTGGAAAGTGAAGAAAAGCAAAGAAGTTTTAAGTAAAATGGAACCATTTAATATTGATAGTGGGTTTGGTTGCATGCTTGGGCCATACGATTTGGAATGGTTAACATTTTTGTTCAAGCTAACACAATTGGTTTTCAAATCAAATATTTTACGAATGTGTCTTTTAATTGAAAAAATTTACCCAACTACTGTTTTTCTCATAATTTGGTACCAGTAGATTTACAACGTTCATGAAATTAATAATCTTGCCCTTTTTTCACGGGCCCCTAGAAATTATAACTTGTCCAATATATCAATATTCGCCTTAAAAAATCACAACAGACTCAGCCTGAAGGAAGTTTAATTATTTATTTTGAGAAAACTCACTAGTACACATAACAATTTCATCAAAAAAATAAATAACAAAAAATTACTCAAACCAACTTCATGTAACCATGGTTATGTAAATAATAACAAACCAATTTAAAAACAGTGGCGGACGGAATAAAGGAAAAGGGCCCTGTCCAGCAGCTAAGGTGGGGCCCTTTCTTTAGCACGCTTTCGCAGCCGCAAATGTCGCAAATTTGTGAAATGTGGATTTTTTGTAACAAACCAACTAAACGAGGTTTCGAGTCTCAAACGTAACTTCCGAGTGGTGAAAGCGGCTCGGACTGACCACTCGGCCAGATCCAAATGTTAGTATGATTGTACTTATAGCTAGACCTGGTTGTCGCAAAGCCGGGGCCGAGCCGGGATGGTACAGAGTTTTTTAAAGCAGTCCCCGCCCCACATTGGCCGAGAATATAAGGGGATTGTCACACCGAAGCCTGACTAGTAGGGGCCGGGGAGACATAGCGGTGGGAGGGGGGGATGTACAAAAATATGTAAGCCCGGCTATCCGGGATTTTGTGTACTTAGCGGGGAGGACAAAGGCGGGGGTTGGCACAACAGCACAATGGACATTCCCGGCTCAGTCCCCGCTAGTCCCGGGACCCCCGGGCCGGGATATTGAAATTGAACAGTTGAAAAATTTGCCAATGTTTTAATGTTTAAAATTTTTTGTTTTGTGTAAAGTGTGCTATGTACAGCGGCCATGCAGCACCCAGGGAATAAGCAAAAAGTAATCAACACGGTGATCAACCGCAACGATCGAATGCGATTTGTAAGATTACAAGCACTAACAATAGAAATAGAATCCATCCAAAGCTTGATTGACAGGGAGTGGCCACCCTTGTCTTTAGCCTTCTGTTGTAAAAGTATAACAGCTAGCAAGATACACAGGAGAAGAATAGAATGATGGCAACTCGCCCCCTTCCAATCTCACACCCTGACAATCTCGCCCCCCAAAACGTATAAGCCTTGCCAAGTCGCCCCCCAAAACGTATTTGCCTGGCCAAAGGTCGCCCCCCCCAAAAAGTATTTGCCCTGCCAACTCGCCCCCCTTAGATATTGGGTAGGGTGTCAGGGGCATAAACAGTCCGAGCCGGTCACTTTCACATTTGCGCTAATGCAAGTAGTGGCGTTCACGAAAAATACACTTTTTAAAATCGCTCTATTATGAGGGCTATTATCAATATGGTTCAAAAAACTTCATGATTTATTAACTCAGAAGGATGAAATCTAATTAGATATTCGAAAAAAAATGACCAAAGTCCAAATTAAAAAATTTGGATGGTTTTGAAGTCGGCACCTCACCAGGTAGTACACCCGCAAAAACCCTACACTTGCTGTGCATGGTCCCCGTTTTTTGTCCTTCACTTGCAGTTTTCTTCGGCAAATCGACCCGGATAAAAAAACCAATTAGAAGGCACTTTTCGTGTTTATAATTATTTAGTACACATCTTCAACAGTATTTATGAGCGAATTGCACTTTCTAAGCATAACGTAAAGTATTTTATTTTTAAATTTTATTAAAAATTCACTAATTCCTATTTATGGCTTCCATAACCCAAAACAAGGCATATCAAACCGTTAGAAAGCGCTGTGTACTATGCCTAATTTTTTTTTGTATGGACCCTTTCTGAGTTCATAGGGTCGATATCCGGGGCGATTTTACAGTTTGTCCCCGCCCATATTTTCCATACATTCCCACGCTTTTCCATAGAAGCTGCGCTGGCCAATCGCGCATAGAGTGCCCGATTGCCCGTGAAGGGCCAGATGCCGAATACAGTGATACGTCCATGCCGGTGTATCATGTGGGGATGCGTGAATCTACGTAGGTTTCCCAAACAGCGGCCGGTCTCATTGAACATACTTTCTCATTAAAGTCCTGGCCCCGTCGCTACTTATCCTCGTCCCCCAAAGCCCAATGTTAACCGAAGTTGGTCAATGATTTTGGTATCAGAAGAAAATTCTGCTATTTTTTCTCATTTACCCTGTGAAATCTTAGGACCAAAAGGAGGTTGTTGGTTTGGCAAGTAATTAGCGAATTTACCCAATTTTGGTCGACCAATATTTAAAGCTACACAGAGTACTCTATGGGCTTTACAATCACGGTTTCTGTTTCTCACATGAAAACGCATTGAAATATCGGCGCGACACTTTACAGGTGGGTATTTTGGGTGAAGGCCAATCTATCAAGATGAAACCGTCATATCCTTAAATCGGGCCATCCCCTATTAATGGTTAGTTTTACAAATCATGGTAACCTCGGCTGTCTCTTGGGGTGAAAATGAAGTCTCATGAATTATTTTCAATATTGATGATTTTTGCATTTTTAGGCAAGTCAAGAAGTAAAATCCAAAATGTTTTGAGGCGTCACATCTTTGTGAACAATTTTTTAGTGTATTGCATGAAATTTTACATTTTTTCAGAGAGACAAGTTTTGACAGAACATTTCATTCATTTTTTTAACACTTGGGGTGAAAAAACAGTGCTTTGTATTATTTTCAGTATTAATGTTTTTCGCTATTATAATATAGTTCAAGGATAATATTTCCAAAATTCAGAGGCGTGATGTCTTCAGGAACATTTTTGTGTCGCCTGAAAGTAATGTTCATGGAGGCACATACTAGTTCAAATATTCTGACTGTGTCGTGTGGCGTCCGTACGACTCGGTAACCTTTTTCAAAATGCTCCTGGAAGGCTTAACGCTATCCCCGATTTACTTCAACTATGAATAGGATATAGAGTGGGTGCCCAGCAATATTATGGTGCGTAGCTTTTTGCTGCATTAGTTGCATATTCATGATTTAATTAGCTTATTTGCATATTTTTCAGACTTTCGGTTTAACCTTTTTTTGAAATGCTCTGTTGGCTAAACGCTAAGCCCGATTTACGTTCTCTTGGTAGGGTGATAGAGATGAGGTGCCAGAAGATCATGTTGTAGCTTTTGGCTGCATTATTTAGCATATTCATGAATATTAATTAGCTTTATATTTTGCCGGTCAAATATAATAACCCTTTTTCCCGCAGGATTGTGTGCAAGTTATCTGGAAGTTCCGTAGGCCGGTATAATGTAAGTTGGTGGAAGGAATCGGGATAAGAGTTCTCGACCTGATTAGATGTTAGGGCCATTTTACGACAAGTGACATGCAAGCGTCTCATTAATATGCCAAATCAGCTATATTTTTGAAACGGTACTGGATATGCAAAATTCCCTTCACTGCACAAAACCCATTATGGTGGCGCATCTTCTTTGCTATTGAAAGTTCCTGAACATCGGCTTAGTTGGCAAATGAGCTTTAATTAATATGCTATGCTGTATCACTAAAATGGTAAATCGGAGGGGGCAGGTGGGGGATGTTGGGGGATGGGGAGGAGGCAGGGTTGGGGTGTTGAGTGGCGAGGTGGGGTGCGTCATGGAAGAGGGTGGGGGTTCGGGGTGTGGTCGCAGGGTTCGGGGTGGTGTGCGTTGAGGGGTAGGGTGCGTGTTGGGGTAGGGTGCGTGTTGGGGTAGGGGCAAGCAAGGGGGTGGGGTGCGTCAGCGAGTGGCGGGGTGACCTCATGACATTGGGGACCTTGTGTAACCTTTGGACTTTGTGTGACCTTGGTGACTTCTTGTGACCGCCTGTGACCCATTGGGTGACCTCATGTGACCTTGGTGACCTCATGTGAGTTTGGTGACCTCATGTGACCTGACCCAAATTTGACCTTTGGGACGCTCAACGTGCCCTTGGATGACCTTGCATAACCTTTATACTGTGTGACCTTGGTGACTTTGTGACTTGGTGACTTCATGTGACCTTTGTGACCCCATGTGCCCTTGTTACCGCATGGTCCATGAACCTTGATGACACTCATGTGGACCTGGATGCACCTCATGTGACCTTGAATGACCTTCATGCGACCTTGATGACCTCAATGCGACCTTGGTGACCCTCATTCTACCTTGTATGACCTCATGTGACCTTTGGCCCATTTCACAAATCAGTGGCGCCGGGGTAGGGTCAGGGAGGGATGCGAAGGGGAGGGGGTGGGGTGTCAGGGAGAGGGAAGGGTGCGCGGAGCATGGTGTCCGTCGGAGGCATGTGGGGGTGGGCCGGGGTGGGGTTGAACCTCATGTGACCTGGTGACCTCATGTGACGCTTTTTGACCCCATGTGACCTTTGTACACTTGGGGGGCCCGTCTCCATGGCATATTGTTCTCTTTCTAATATCATTTGCCAACCTTCATCATAACAAAGTGATCGCACAAACAGGCGACACTTGTTGTTCAGAGAACCGCCTTGTTTATGCTTAGTGAAACTTCATGTTTCGGAAAGGACAGATTTTTACGGAACACTGACTTCTAAAATTTGATCATGTGATACAGGAACACTTAATGGGTAAGTCACCAAGTGGTTACTACAAATGTATAGAACACAAACTAGGAGTTTCTAACAGCAAATATGCACAAATCAATCTGTCCAATTTAAGTTTTAAGCTTTATTAGCCTAAATAGGGAGGAACCTTTTTGACGAATTTAAAGCTAAATTTCAAATTGCACTACCAAATTATTACCAATGGTCACATCTCTTAAAATTTCTGGAGATTAATTACCTTGCTCCAAATGTTATCTGAATGCTGAATGTTGTCCCAAATGTTTCTTTAGACATGTTGAATTTACTCAGAATATTAGCATTAACAAATGACGGATTGAGTTTAGCATTCCATTCATATGTTCATATTTTGGTTAGTCATCAAGCATTCAAAAGCTTCGTTTAATTTTGCAGCTGTAGGTAGTCTTTGGTGGTCTTTAAGTTGACATAGTACCATCATAGAAAAAGTCCAGACCATTGTTTTTTTATGGTCCCCTTGTATGTTCAGCCCATAGAGATACCCTGATTTTAAAACCAACCCTTATTATCACTATGGTATGAGCGTGAGGGTGGGGCATATTTATATGTAATATTATTTGTTTCAAGTGGCTGACCTGACAATTATGAGAGTGATTTCATGATCAAAATTGACGATTTGCTTGCCTTTCATGTGTACGGAGTACAGACATGGCCTGGTATAGATCTATGCACGCACGTAGTATCAAGGTCAGCGCACAGCTCAGTGCATTGTATGCGTGCGGGCGTGCGCCGGTAGTCTAACGGTCCCCGTTTGCTGATTGTTTGTATTTCATTTGTAGTTTTAAAGGCGGGGTTCAATGTTTTGCGCAGTAAAAATAACTAATTTTTAGCGCTAGTGTAAATTAAATGTTCTTTCGATCTGATTTTTTCTAGATATTCAGTGGAATTTTCTAAACCACCTCCATTGCAATTTTTACTCTGTCCATATATTCCTTGCCTAAGCTTGTTGATGCTAGACTAGTAAAATCTGAATCTGCTGTGTGTAGAGGACGTTCTGCTGGATATATTGTAAAAATATTTTTTTTTGTTTATTTACACACATGCCCATGCACATCTAGACTGTATACACACCCATGCATACTTCCACTCCTGCCACACCCATGCACACACTCATCACTATTTCACCTTCCTGCATACCCACACATGCACCCATACCCCGGGACCCATGCATCACACATACAAGCACATGCATACCCACACACACCCACCCACACACCCAACACCCAACCACACAACACACACACACGCGTCACACACACACACACACACATTAATGACCTGACCTACCTTACTTTTTGCATGGTGCCTAGCCAAGATATCATCAGTCCTGTTTGATTTGATGAACCACTCTTCATGTACTGTAGCCTCTACTTCATGCGATTAAACTTACATGTATCAATGTCCCAATATTTTAAATTCAACCTTTTACAATTGTTAAAGATTTTTAAAAAAAATTAAAACCCAAACAAATTTGATTCATTGAAACCTGTCCATATCCAGTGTACAACTCCTGCCCACTCCTTATTTTGCAGTCTTTCACAGCTTTTCAAGAGCTGGGACAAATTTAATGACCTAAATAAGCATTGTGAAATCCCCAAGGTGGTATTTTTTGCTTGCGCAATGGCAGGGAAGAACCCGATATATTTATTAATATAATTTACAGGCTTTCATTAGGCCTGTTAGTTTTGGTATATTATAATGATTTACTGGTTTATATACAAATATAGGAATTTCTTGCATAAAGCAAAACAATGCTGCAACTTCCTCATAATTGGATTGGTCGTACAGTAACTGATTCATTTATCATTGGGGTTTTTATGTAATTTCCCCATATAAAAAATGGAATCACGCCATATCTAATGTGGAGCTGAAAACATGTAGTACTTAGTCAATTTAGACAGTAGAACCTACTTTTGTCATATTTTTCTATGCTTTGAAGTACTTGTGAAGAAACCTGCCAATCTCCACCACTTAATAATCCATATGTTTGTTGCTCCTATTTTTCCTAATAGGGTAATTAATATGCAAATAACCCTAAGCTTGAAGAACGTTCGGTAATTTTTATTTCAGAATCTTTAAAAGCATCTAATAATGACTAATAGAATCAAATTTCAGTTTCACTGCTTTGATAGAATTAATATAATGGGCATTTCAAAAAGCCATATAAATTGGTATTTTCTGTAATAACTCCCAAGGGTTTTTTGTACAGGTTGAAGTTTCCAACTGGGACCTATTCCCGCCAATGCATTGTGGTTAATCCAAATAGATCATACTTGGCAAAATCGAAGCCTTCACCTCCAAACGATTGGTCCACTCTTTCATTGAAACTTTGGGTATTTTATCAGAACAAAGTAGAAACTACACATAAAACGCTTCATCCATACCCATTCTGAAGGTGAAATTTGAGTAATTAATCCTCAATTACGGCCTTTTTAACATTTTTCCAAAAAAACAGAATCTAACGTATTTTTGAGAGCTTAAATGCCATAACGCCACACCCCACCACTTAACCCATTCGAAATAATTTTGGTGTCCATTGTTGTCTTTTGACAAAATCTTTCATTTAAAAATAAAAAACAACTGAAAAAACAACTTCTAAAAATCATCTGGACACCCTAGTATAGTTAGTATTTTGAAAAAATAAAAGGAGTTTTAGCGATAGCAATTACCCCAGCAAAGTTTAGTTTATTTGCTAAATGAGCAATAAATCAGTCATATTACCAGATCTAAAATTTCTCTCTTTTATGTTTGGGAATAAAAAGTTATTTTTGGCGAAAAATATTAAAGGCAATTAGCGCAATAGTCATATAATCATCGTTTTTCATTCTTTTTTAGGAGGGAATATAGGCCTAATATTATTTTCCTAATGACCTGAAATGGACGCCTGTTGATTCGAATGGTATAATAATCGTGTTTATGGATTTTTTTCCTATCTGCCACCTTGGATATTCCCGATGGTCGTAACCTTACTTCTTGAAAGAGAGGCTAGGCTAGGCTAGTTTGCAATAATCCGTTCCAATTTCAATTTTTATTAGCGCGGATGTAATGAAAGGGCCTTGTTCCGCAACTTAAAGTGGGGCCCTTTACGTTTCGCGACGCTAAGGGGGGGTGCCCCCTCAGAAGTGAAGAAATTTTGAAAATCCGGTCCTTAGAGGATGCCGATTTGGATGCATTGTTTTGATCCTGATGGTCACGCTGCTATCGCGCCTATCAAACGCTCTATGAAGCAGAATTTTAGGGCCCACTTTTGGATCTCAAAATCAGAGCCCCGTTTTATCCGTTAAAATATATACGCCAAACCGCCACAGAAAATCATTATAGACCCCATTTTCACGAGCAAAAATAGGGTGATTTTTTTCATGGCAGTGTCCCCACAATTTGAAGGGTCAAAAATTTCCAAGTGTTTGTGAACGGTTTTTTCCTAATTGATAACACAGGGACCTGATGCAAAATGATTTGACTTAGCGAAAACATATCAACCCCCTGGGCCCAGTCCCTTTTTTATTATTTTTATTTTGAGGGGCCCTGAGAGCAAATTTTAGGGGGCCCTGTCAACAGCTGCTGAACCAACTGCTGACTCTTAAATCCGCCACTGCACACACTTGGAGAGTATTTACGCTATGGCTTTGTTACTCAATTAGCACTTTTGATTCACAATTTCATAGCCATGTTTCATTTCGTAAAACTGGAGTGTTTGCTATGGTGTAAAAAACAAACAAAAAACAAAGCAGCGTCATTCCATGCCAAAACAGGAAGGGAATTCACCATGTAACTCTTGGATTTTGCTTAGGCTTTGACATGCTCAGGCATGGGTTTTGAACTTCTTAAGGTTCACAGAAACACAAAACATGTATATTCCCTTCCTCCAGCCTTCAAAGTTTTATGATTCCTGAAGCAAAATTCAATCATTTGGTTTGAAAATATTGAAGGACTCCTTTTCGCCCACGTTCGGCATCACCGAACTTGCTTGCTATGGGTTTTACCCCGGAGTAATTTAAATGTCAATTTCCAACAGTGACATAAATTAATTTGCTATGCTAATTAGAACTAGAGCAAAAAATTAAAAGCGGGAACCTGATGGCCATGGTCCCATCCTTAATAATGGCCATTGTTTCATATCTTGGTCAATTGACATCATATCATTTTGTCTGATGATTGTCCAATACAACTTGAATAACATTTTAGGCCTACCCCATTAAATCATCACGCATATGCGTGATTATAATTCACATAATGAAATAACTGCTTTCACATTGCAATATTTAAGTTCATTTAGTTCCTTCAGAACGGTCATACCACATAATCATAATATGATTATACAGAATCCCAATAAATTGGTACCATAACATTGCAATTTTTCTTAATGTCACATATTTTTACTAACTTACTGAATTCCTGAATTTCTGTGTTAATATGTTTATATACTTATACATTATTGAAGATAATTTGAATGGGTTCCCTCAAAACACTTTGACAATTTTTCATAAACATTACTTCAATTTTCCCGTCAATTTTGACGGAAAAAATCTACCATTCAAAATGACGTTTAATAAAATTGTTTCTCAAGCATATTTTTAAAGGAATTCCTTATGTTGATTACCTCATCATGTTTAATAATGATTTGGTCCATGATTTACATCATTTTTGGGTGTCAAAAAGTCACCCCCATTTGGTTTTCTGGAGGGCGACAAACAGTGCGATTTGTTACTGTCATCCGTCATGTACGCCATGTACAATAGCAATATTTTGCACACCTTGGAATAACTTCAATAATTTTATCAGTTCCTTTTTATTGTTTTTTCTGTAAAGGGAAAATCTATTTGGATAACTAAACAAAAATATGAAAAATCATCGTTTTGGTAGACATAAACATATTTATTTTTTTTTTTGCTATTGTTACCCTCCGTCAATATTTTGCATTAACAATAGCATTTTTCCAATCTCGCGGGAACAAACAGCCAGTTCCGAGATCGATCAACATCTATCAATTTCCATCATGGCTGGGTGGTAGTCATGTAACGCAGTGCGAATGAATATAAGATAGTTGCTTTTTTATAATGTTGGTACCTAAATCATTCCGTCATAATATTACAAGTAACAATAGCACCAGAATGGTCTGCAGGTCTATGGGCCACGAAACCTGAGCGTGTGTGTAGACATTCAATGTAATTGTGCTTGTTTTATCACGATAGATGATCTGCATGGATAAACATACTGTATAGATTAGCGTGCACGATGGGGCGCAGTGAGTTACATGCATGGCCGCCAGGGGTCGCGATAGCTTTTTTTAGCATAGCAATTGCTACACATTTTCTGCCATTGCTATGCAATTTTGAGAATCGTGTAAACAATTTTTCCCCATACGTTTGCAGATCAATATGATCAAAGCAAGAGCTGTGCAAAAATTCCTTGCTACCAAAAGATAAAAATCCCTTAGCGCGAGCGCTGCCGGTGCTATCCCATGTCGATCGTCGTATTACGCCAACGTTAATAATTATTTGACGGAAGTTGTTTAATTTGGGACCAGAATTTGGAAGGAGGCCCTGCTAAAGTTATTATTCTTTTGATGGCAATGGTTCTAATGTTATGATATATATTGTGCATTCTATAGGAGATGGCAGTTTCACCATGGCTCTATAGATAATTGGTTTTAAAAGTTACACAAGAGCGAGGAGGAGGAGCTAATGTTACCATTCATTGCGCATGTATCCGTCCTCTGAAATGTACATTAATTAACAGTATTGTTTATGTTTGTGTTTTACAGAATTGGGAAAAACGAATAATTACATTATGATTGTACAATGGTAAAACCTTGCTGCCATTTGTAGTATTACAAGCCAAGTAGACCAATCTGCAATTAACTTGTTCTAATTTTAAAAAATGTTACACATTTCCTATATACTCCAATGATATTCTCAAACTAATAACGTATCGTGGAAATAATTAAAAGAAGAAAAAGTTATATTGTCACCTTAAATTGAAGTAGGGGGGGGGGTGCCTATGGAAAAGTTAAACTAGTTAACATTAAAACACGATTAATAGAAATTATTTTTATAATTATTATAAAATTGCTCCTCTCCGAGTTTATGAAAGTAGGCTTGCGAGTACTCCTTGAAAAACCAAATCATAATGCCAAACACAGTAAAATGACCTTCTCATTATGAGCTGTGCTGAAACATGCTCAATGTTGCTATAAACGTCCTGCGAACAGCGATGTTAACACTTCTATATAATATCAGCCTGATGATTTTGTCGACATGGAAAAATATTAGGGGCGGACAGGATTTCTACTGAGGAGAAGTGCCCATATAACACACACCTACAATTACATTTCATCTATTTTAGGTCGGCATTGATGCAATGTTCCATTTTCCATACTAAGTCAGAATTGCCCCAAAGTCAGCCCTAAAAAAGGACATATTTTAGTTCATAAGAGTTTGTGTGATCATGAATTCAATTATACGCGCAAATATACAAAATTGCATAAACGTGCGGAATAGTTTCAAGATCAAAAAATCTTCTTTGCAGTGGAGAATAATATTAATATCATATGTGTTACTCTGTCTCCCAAAGAAGGCTAATTCCAAACATTTCAATGACACTGCTGCATTTATACTGAAAATCTATACCTATAAAAAGGTCCTATATTCCACTTTGAAGAGGCACTTTTTTGATGTACTTTTCGAGTTTATAAGCATGGCTTTTGTTTTTTTCTTGAAGACCTTTTTTGCACTCTTAGATTAGCTACACAGACAGTACATATAGGCCGACAGTTAAGATGAGAGGGACATCACTTTGTTTTAAATTCAAAGGTATAGGATAGAACGGACAGTGTATATGTGTCATTTCTGCAATCAAGTTTAAGGGTGCTGTTATGCCTACTGTATTCCCTTTGCCCTGCGAGGCATTGACCCACTCAACAACTCCTCCTATTCCCTTCGTCCGAACCGAATATTTTGTGTGTTTTACAATTAAGATTTGATGAGAAATAATAATTTTGTTAATGATAATTTTTTCATTAACTGGTCCGAGCAGCATCACTATAGCCCCGGACCGTTAGCCCTAACCCGGACCGGGCGTTTTGCCGACCAAACGGGCCCAAATGCAACGAGGTGCCATCTATTTTTATTTAACGCCCAGATTGCAACGAGAAACAAAATTTTGCGTTTATCATTGCAAAACCTTCGCGCCGTTTTCCCGGCCACAGGAATAAGTAGCGTCGTTTTGTAAAGGTCGTAATGGACCCAGATGCAACGAAGAAACATCGACGAAGTTTTCCCGGACGACGGCCCAGATGCAACGAGGCAAATCGCGTCTTTCCGGAGAAGGAAGCCCGGATATGCAACGGGGAACATCGCGCCATTTTTCGGAAAGACGTCCCAGATTGCAACAGGAACACGCGTCATTTTATCGGAGACGTACCAGATGCAACGAGGGGGAACATCGCGTATTTTACGGGAAAGCCGTCCAGATGCAATGAGACGCATTGCGCCAAGTGACGATTCTGCCGGGAAACAGGCCGAGATGCATGAGGACGCATTGCGCCAAGTTACGATCTTCTGCCGGGAAAACGGCCGAGATGCATGAAACGCATAGTGGTCATTTTCGGGGAAACGTTCCGAGATGCAATGAGAAGCACTTGCACCTTCTGCGGGGAAACTCGCCGAGATGCAATGAGAACCAAAAATGTCCCCAGAGCGGAAAAAGTCCCAAAAATCATTAGAAGGCATTTGAAGATGTAACAGGAGCAAATTGAATTCAAGCCAAATATTCTCTGTGGATTAAACAGCGAAATATGAAGATTACAAGGCCTATATAGGTTAAAATGTTTAAGCGTAAGCAAGTTAAAGCTGCCCCCAATTTCGCAGTGGTTTCCCGCAAGGCCCCTATAGGTTAAAACGTGCGGAAATCTTTGCTAAGGAAGATCACCGCCCAAGGCTATAGGAAAAAAGCGCATGCCGTGGGCCAGGATACGTGTAATGCTAAGTGTGGTGGAAATTTGAGGGTTAAAAACAGTCAAAGTAAGAGAGTTAGGGTTGCTTTGCCGTGCTTTTTTAACATGCGCTGCCGTGTGGCCCGGATTAGTTAGTTAAATGCTTAGCTTTGTTGTAATTGCATTTTTAGATATTTTTAAACCCTCAATGCAAATTTTTACACCAAAGCTTAGCATTTAACGTAGCCGGGGCACGCAGCCGGGCTACTTAATGCTAAGTTTGTTGTAAATTTGAGGGTTAATCAGTCTAATGAGACGTTGAGGGTTGTTTTTGGATGGCTTCCTTCGCACGCAAAATACAAACCTAATGCATTCCACAGGTCGAGGTCCCGGGTTCTGAGGGCTGTTGCCCTCATATATAATATTGATGATGAATTGCATTGATTCATGGGTTATTAAAAACATATTTGCCATCGCAGCCGTAAGGGCTGAATAAGTACAATATATTTTTTTACCTCGGCATGATACCTTTTTTGTACACAACCAAAGGTAACGCTACGCAAAGCAACCCCTAGATCACAATCCAGATTCCGCATACGGCACCAGTCCCTTTTGCGCTCTCTTCAGCGGAGAGCGCTCCGGGTTAAAATCACCCACTAGGGGAAAACGGCCCCCTCTTGATACATTAAATGTTGGGGCAAGACACACTAACCCCACTCTGCCTCACAAAACCCCTTGCCAACGCGGCGGTAATATTTGTTTTATAATGTTTTTTTTGCTTGGAAGACAAAGGGCAGGCCACGGAGCGTGAGTTTTCCGCAGGAGAGGGTAGTGTATTTTTGCGCCAACATTTTTTAGCCAGCAGGCCCCGGGCGAGAGAGGTTACCGACTAGTGGGTGATTTTACCGAGAGCGTGGCTCCGCTGGAGAGAGCTAAAAGATGGACGGGGGCCGTATGCGAAAATCTGGATTTGATCTAGGGGACGCTTTCGGTTAGCGTTAATTGGTTCTTGTGTACGAAACTGTAGCATGCGCAGAGGGTAAAAAAAAAACCGGCCTTGTAGAGGCTGGGGCCTGTTCGGGACAGACGATATAATAAGAGGGGTGAGGTGGGTGATGTTGAGAGCGAGAGAAAAAAGGGATAGGCGAAAAGTGGCATTATATTGGCCTTTGGAAGAAGAGCGAACGCTAATAGCGCGATCGTTCTAGAGCGATTTTTAGAAGCTTTACCGCAGGAGAAAAAGAGAGAGGGCAGTTACCCACGAACAGCCTATAGAGCGGGCAAAAACGGATTTTGAGCCCGGGTCCTTCGGGCCATGGTTTTTGCAACCAAACTACGATAGGGTTCGGGATAAGAGAGAGTTCAAACCCAAACCCCCAACGCCGTTAAAGGCGGGGGGAAAACCCTACTCGGTATCGCGCGCTTTGGGGCCGGGTCATCGCGACCCCCCAAACGGTTTGCGGACAAAATACTGGCGTGAGATACACGGCCCATGATGCCGGATGGAATTAGGATGGGTGAACGGCTAAATGTCAGGTTAATACTCCGTCCTCGGTGAGTATGCACTGGACCATGTAATCCAGTGCGATCCTGTTGCATGCTCGAGTCTCCCCGGCGATGTAAAATGGAGCCCCCCACCTCGGGTGTGGAGGGAGTCTCTGGACCCCTGCAGAAGAAAAAAAAATCGGGCAAAGGGAAGGTATCCACACTATCTGGAGCCCATCCAGAGGAAACCAAACATTAGGACTTTTGGACATTTTGTTCTTAGTATGTAGGGTTTTTTGCGGATTTCTAATGTTTGGTCAAAGTTTAGTATACTTGTTGTAGTTTTGGGACTAACGGTCTAACGTAGACGGTTGTTCGCCGTGGTTTTGGGAGAGTCTTTCTAGGGTTTTTAGGTTTCAAAAAAAGGAGGCTTTCAAATTTGCATCGCCCCTAATGATATTTTTGATTTTTCAGGTATGTTGCCTAGCAACAGGATGACTGATAGGGAAAAATCCGTTAATTACAAGACGACTTGACAGCTAGGGAAGGAGAGGTTTTTCAATCATTGTAGCAGCATTGGATATTAGCTCCGCTAGTAATGGCGAACAAGAATCACAATCCCACTCTAAGCCAAAATTAGACGATGATAATTGGAATCAGATACTGAACTCCCAAGAAGACCCAAACAAAAACAGGCTAAACGTGTAGTCCCGCTAGCTGAAAAGAGGCGCCCCCCACACAGCAGCTGAATCGGCAACCTAGTGATCACCAAAGGTTTGTGAGAAAAAAGAAAAAAAGGGACCAAGATATATGGAGAAACGGCCTGTCACTGCGGAAGACCAATCGCAGAAGCCCTCAGATACAGGCACTTACAGTTCCGCTGACGATGAGGCACATCCTCAAGCAAAGACTAAGGAGACTTAGACATAGCCCCATAATGACAATACGAAGGCTAGTACTTCATAGTCAGATCCTCACCCAGGTACAAGATTAGTCTACTATTTAGCACGTGCACCGTCAGAAGCGCTAGTCTCGGTAGAGCACGTCAGACATGCTTAGTCTCCGATGTAGAGCACACATGCTGGACCAATCACCACAGGCAAGACCGAGTTGTAGTCAAACCGCTCGGTCTCCTGCTAGAACATAAGCCCAAGCCGCCCAAGTAATTAGACCGAAAAACACTAAGGACAAGTTCTAGCTCTAGTCAGGCCGAAATGCTAGTGCTCTTAGTCTTAGTAATATTCCGGATTTCGGAACTCCAATTACGTTTTCGTTTCCGCTTCGAGCAGCAGAGTGACGAGATCAGTGACATAGGGGTAGTGAACGTGAACAGTCCGGTGACAGTGTCCCAAGTGACAGTGCCCAAAGTGATAGTTTGGATAACGATGACGGAACTCAGTTCTAGTAGACATTCTTGATGACGTAGTTCGTGATAATGACCAGGCACTAGCTTCCGATTGATGAAGATGAAGATGACGCGCGCCCGCACGCCCTAGACAGACGGCGGCACGTCCCCGTAGGCGAGGGGCCCAAGACCCAAAAAAAAGAAGAAAAAGAAGGTATTTGTTGAAACAGACTCAGATAATGACCCGGGAGAGGCCCCTCCAAAATCTAGACGGACTATCCAAGATCAAGAGGGTGGTCACGAATTATGGACCCCAAAATCCTTACTCATGAGTTCAAACAAACAAATCGAACCATTAGGTCATGTATTTCCAAAGACCTCGCAGACGACTTGCACTAAATATTTCTACAAAATTCTTTCCGGTATTCTGTTCACTTTGATCAGCCAGTTCACAAATGAAGTAATCCGTGAAGCTAACCGAGATCGGGATAAAGATGACAAGATATATGCACTGGGTTTTTAAACAGATACCAAAAGTTGTCAACCAAGGGGGTGGAAATTAAAATTGAAGTTTTCAACCATTGGAGAGGCTTTTCATATACTGTTTTTAAACTAGACAAACCCTCATTTATGAAAAAGAAATGTTTTAGGCATTTAATCTTACATTGTGATTAAATGTGACAGATGAACTGAGACCATGACCCCCATTCTATATAAACCCCCCCCTGTCATAATAGCCATATTTCAATTTGCTATGCTTTGCCATATTGATGACCAAATAATATAGGGTGACACATCAAGCAATAAGGTGGATTTATGCCAATTTTCAGTTCCGTGGTAACTAGAAAAATTTAGAGCCAAAAGTAATGTTAAAATCCTCATATTCACTGGTTTTGACATCTACAAAGTTTGTCTAAAAATTACAACGGCTAATCCCGTCGATTTACTTCATCGGTGCATACAACAACTTGGAAGTTTAAGTTAATTACTTGCACCAAACATGTGGCAACAATCCTTGAAATGAAATATTTCTGACTAGCATTGCCCCGCTGTTGCGGATGTTACATTGATGTCAACAATACCTAAGTTTGCACTGTCTTCCAAGACATTATGTGGTGTTTAAATTAAAATTTCAATGTTAGTTTGCAAAATGTATTTTAGGGCAAACTATAATTTTACATACAAAAGGTATGTACAAATGCCAATGTATAAAATATTTGATAATAAAGGTTCCAATTAAATTTCCATAGTCTTTTAGCACGAATGCATTCTCATGTTAGCATGAGAAAAAAATGAAAATAATTTACTATTTAAAACATTTAACTTGTGTTAATTAGACCATACAGCAAAAACTCTAGTAAATAACACATGTAACTACCTTTCAGCTCCCTAATTACATCACAATGTTATAAATATAGTTGTGCGGACCATTACATTTTGTTGACTTACACTACTGATTGTGGACTGTTCCAAGACAGTTTAAAACATTTGCAGATATCCCTTGGTGTCCAACTCCTTTTTACATATCAATCTCAACTGAAATGAACTATGGTACATTTACAGGATCAAAATCAAAGTTAAATACTAGAATTGGTGTACTTAACCATACGGACACTCAATTTGGGATATTGGAATAGCCCAGTCTCCATATTGTCGGGTCCATGACGTTGATGAGATGAGGGTTTGTACTTAAAAACTTGTAAATCAGTATGAATCTGTAAGGTATTTCTAAAATGTATTTTGGAAAGACAACAATTACAATTAATATCATCGGTACCTTGGAGCTAATTTGGTGCTTAAATCTATAAAAAAAATAAAGGAATTTGCTGTTATTTTCACTTAAATTGGTAATAAAATTTATATACTGCACATGGTTTAACCTCAGAAATTAACATTAGAGGTTCTTGGGTAATTATTAAGTATTCTCTCCTGCCACTTTAGAATTTACTGAGCATTTTAGCAACGTTAGCTGTGGACTCATTAATGGTGACAAGGTGTAACGTCCGCAACATATTCTGATCTGTTCATTTTGGGCTTTGTATATTTACTGTTTTTGTATTGTTTTTGTCTTATTTCCTTTTTCTTAGCTTCTGAATTGGAAATAAAAATTAAAAACCAATAATGTATCATTCTAAATTCTACCGACACTGATACTAGGTATGATCTGCTTGTCCAAGACATTCAAATGTAATGCGTGCCGCAACAAAAGCAGTGATTTCTCCCTGTGAAAAGGGTACTTTGCAGGTAAAGAAATGAAAAAGAATGTTAAAGTTATTTGAATAGGGCATCTTAAAGTGCTGTTCTATATAATGTCACATACCTCTATCAGATGCAAGTTAGTACATGAACATATCATTAATGAATGGTTAAATTACAATTAAAATCATCAATAAAATGCATAGTTTTTCAATAAAATTAACTATAGATTTGTTTGTTTTAGTCTAAATTAATGAAAATAGGTTACAATTAAATAATTAAGTAAAAATTTTCCTAATTCTGATGAAGCTTAATAAAAACCCGCAGTCAAAATGCTTATTTTTCCGTCAACATTAACACAAAGTAACGTCCGAACCAA